>APFE031599709.1:0-50128 GCA_000404065.3 Pinus taeda | reverse complement strand
ATATATATATATATGATTTTCTTTTATATTTTTTCTGTTTTGTCTTTTCTTTTCACTTTGTATATTTAATTCTAAGTTAAATGTTGAGTCTTTGTATTGAAATCTAAGGCGTTGTTGAGTTCAATGCAATGACTTTCACTGACTTTCATTGATATGTACAATCTATGAGAGATTTTTGTATTAAAATTATGAAAATCTCGAATAAATTCCCATTTATTTCTTTAGGAATGGAAATTAAAGGATACAAACCAACATATTTTGAAACCATTATACACATATTAATGTTCCTCTAACCTCATTATTCATGAAAACCCCCCTTTGAATGAGTGAGACATATGCAAATCCCCCTTTGACTGAGTGTGAGATATGTAAGACACCTTCCATGTGATTTGGAAGAGAATGGCATTACAATATAAAAATATATTTTTTGGTGGTTATTGACAACTTAATGAATGTATTTTAGGAAAATATTAAAATATATGGAAATCTAATAAAATAGATATACACTGAATAGGAAAGGTAGTACTTTTCATTAAGAAGGCGATAATTGTTCAACGTTACACATTGTTTAGGAGAGGTAACACCTACATCACCTGTTATTGAAACTGTTCTAATAAAAATGTTCATATGTTTGTTATATATGTACAATCACAATTCCTGAGTTCTCACTATGATCAAAATAAGCCATGAAGGTGAAATAAACTTGGACATGCATTAAAAAAAATTACGAAATAAAATAAGCATCCATTATTTCCTTCACTAAATTGTAATATAATTACATCTATGTTCCTAAGTTTTCTTTCATAATTTCAAAGAGAAAATATCATAAAATGTAACACCCTTCACATTGAGGATTTTCATGAGGATTATGTCACAAAGGCCCACAACATGAAAAAATTAAACGACCCACAACTTTATTCCTTGTTAATTATTCCACATATGTTAGTTTTATTCAACAATGTCTCATGTTATTCTTCTCTTTTACTCACTTAACTATTTTATATATTTTCCACAAATATGCCATGTATTTTCTTTCTTCTCGAAGGGTTCTTTCTAGTAGCAAAAATTTCGAGGATGAAAATTTATTTTAAAGCTTATAAATCTTATGTAGCATTAGTACTCCATAATATGCATAATGTAAATTTTTTAATGATATTTTCGTAAAAATATTGAGATTTCTAATGATTTTTAAGTTAAAATCATTTTAAAGTATAAACTTTGAGAAAATAAAAAAAAAAAATTCTAAATTGACAACTATTTTTTATTTTCCATTTTGAAAAACCTTGGAATATTAATCCACTCTAAATATTACCTCCCAAAAATTTCTCTACTATGTGGAAAATTTTCGAGCTTATCTACATTGTAACGTTGTTTATTCTACCAAGAGATCATAGACTATCCGTCAATATTATCTCATTTTTCAGTCTACTTAGTCATGTCCCTTCCTCTTCAAGGGTGATTTAATACCCAAAGAATGAGAACTCAACACGTTTCTATTTTACACCTAACTACTTTAAGCATTAAATATGTTAATTGAGTACCCTACTAAATATATGTGGGATTTGCCAATTCCTTATTTGCATGGGTCTATAGCTATGCATAATCATTTCTTACTTCTTCTTTGTCTAACATTATTATTGGGATAACTTTCACCTTGTTCACATTCACTAGCAATATAAGAAATAAATGTATGAAGAATTGTGTTGATGATTACACTAGAATGTGTTGTGTATACTGATTGAAAAGTAAATCTCAAGCTTTCGAAACTTTTAAGGATTTTCATGTAGGGATTGAACATGAAACATAATCACATATTGGCTCTCTTTATACTCTTAATGGAAGATAATGTACTCTAATGAATATGAAAAATATCTCTGCAAGCATGGGATTCAACATCAGAGCATAGTTCCATACAATTCTCAACAAATCTATGTAGTTGAAAGAATGAACATTACTATATCGAATATAGTTTTGTCAATGAGGTTTCTCAAAAACAGAACATTGATTTTTTGGGATGACGTGATTTTATGTGCAATGTATGTGAAAATCTTATGTCCATATCATGCTCTTAGAAACGAACTCCTTGTAAAATGTGGTATGGATGAAATCCTTTAGTAAGCCATAATAAGGTCTTTACTTCCTACACATTCACATATTTTTGTTATAGTATAGCCATTCTTGCATATTGGGTATATTATTGTATGTTTTACTTCTAACTTTTTGGTTTCCATGTATCACACATTGGCTATGCCTCCCTCAAAGGATTTTAGCATAATTTCTATTTTTCTCAATGATTTGAAAATGAAATACCCTTCATACATGCAGTGCCTTCAATATTATACAATCTTTCTAGAATTATCACTCTATGATTAAATTGTAACTTGATTCTCATCTCGATATAATTTTTCTTTGTAAAAGCATATATGTAAAATACTATTTTTATTCCCTTTACAACAAAGTATCAGATCCAAGGATGTCATCTATGTTACGAACGTTAGACTCTAAATATATCAAAACCCTCTATAACATTATTTTTGTGATTAATTTAGAGTGATTCAAATCCAAACTAAGGAATTCCCTTCTTATGTGTGTAGGTTAGTCTATGACCAACTTGGGTTATCTTACGACATTGTTTTGTGGTCAAAATTCATGGAAGTTTTTTTGCGTACACTTTGGACTTCAAGTACTTATCCCATGGTTCCTCTTTACAAGGTTTTAATGTTAATTCCAATTTTCACTTGATGCTTGCCACAAGGAAATTTCATGTCATTTGACTGTAAAGAAAAGCCTTATCTAGCTAGGGATTTTGCCAAAAGGACCGACACTCAAAATAATGCATGTATATCAATTTCAATTCAAGGGATTTACCCTCTCTCTATTAGTGATAATATTTAATTATGAGAAAATAGTTTTCGCCATCATATAGCCCCAACAATGTAAATCTTTTTTTTTATTCATAAGAACAATTTATGCAATCTATTACGTGTTACTCTGTGTAATGAAGTGATTCCATCAAAAGTTTACAATGCTATAATATCTGTTCTATTTCTATTTTTTTCTATTTTTTGGAGTAACCCAAAAAAATTAGATATTTTTTTCAACTCTATATATATATTTTTTCATTAATGTTGTATATATTTAATATTACTATCATTTTCTTTGAAGAAGAGAATACACAAATTAGGCAAGAGGCATGCTGAACCCTTGTCATGGAATTTTGAGAAGGTGTCCTTTAGGCCCTAGTATTACCTTACGCAAGACTGCTTGTTCCATGGCCAATTGATATGATTCCAGTCATTTGACCTATAACAAGTGAAACTAGGTATACATTTATTTTTCTATAAGTTAAACTATGTATCAATTTATTTTTCTTACCTACAATGTTCTTTTCTATAGTAGCTTAAAATAAACTATATTTTTATAGGTGAATAAGGGTTACTATGCATGTGTATATATTTATCCATGCAAACTATATTCTTTAATTTATTACATGTAATATCCTTTTGGATATTTTCACACATTCAAGTGTATTTTTTTTTCATGTTTATATATTTATCTATCCAAAAAAGTTTAATTAATTTATTATATAATATCCTTTTTCATCTTTGCACACATTCAAGTGTATTATTTTTTAGAATATACTTTTATAAGATTTTCTTGTTGGAAATAAATTAAAGGCTATTGCATTCCTCCAACCAAGAACTATGTTTCTAGGTAGTTCACACAAAGCTCTAACTCCTACTTCCCAGGGTGAGTACAATCATTCTTTCCAAATATACCTTTATATTTTATCAGACCCCTTTTATATCGAAGAATATTTTTAAGTGATTTCACAAGTATTTTTATTTTAGTCTTTTTTTTTTTATTATTATTATTATCTTGCCTCTTCTTTGGCGTAATTCATTTTGTGTGAATTAGAAATATAATATCACATGTAAGCCTTTAATATTTTTTCAAGAATCATAACACAAAAAGCCAAATTTTCTTTTATATTAATAAAAATGGATATTTACACTGTCATATGTCACATCACTTCACCCACTTTGTCTTGTTAGGGGAAACTTAATATTAAATTAAAAAGGTCATAATATAAATTTATCAAGGCTTATTACAATTTAGTTTTGTAATTAGAGGAAACATAGGCACCTCTAAAACGACATCTTTAGCATGTTCAAAAGAGAAAGTTGTATATTTTAAAAAAGAATTGTGTTTGTTTTGAAAATTAATTTATTAAATTAAAAACAAATATAAATTAAAGGGTAAAAATAATTTAAGACATATCCAATACCAACTAAGAGGAAGGGTGGCACACCATTTTGTAGGAATGATAACTCCAACAAGAGATCTAGGAGAAGAAAATGGTCAAAATATATTTCTCAGAATTACAGCAAGGAAGAGCCTAAAAGGTATGATCAACATATGTATTTTAGAGTTCCTCTCAATTATGAACAAACAGGGTATGATCCACATATGCATTGTAGAGTTCCATTCAATTATGAACAAACTAGAAATTTTAGGAAGAAATTATGGCATCAAAAACCATGTACATTTTGTCATTTGAATAATCATATTGCTTCCAAGTGTTCGAAAACAATGGAAACTGGGAAGGAGCCAAGACATGAAGACCCTTTTCCACATTAAGGGCAAAGGAAGGCCGAGAAATTATGTATAGATAAGATCCAATGCAAGCTTTGTAACAAGGATGGGCATCATAGAGCCATGTGTTGAGATATCCACTCAAATATGTACCCCAAGAAGCTACAACCCAAATTGGAAACCTTTTCAAGTAGCTTTTCAAGGCCACACTTGTAAATCTCATGTTCCGAAATTATTTGTAAAAGTGATGAATTTGTAACATCACTTGTGTATGCAACATAGTGATATTTAGGCCTTTTAGCTAGATAGCATGGGATATGATTTATGTTGTAAATCAACGTAAGCTTGACCATGAGTGTGTTATAAACTCTTGGAAAATATGGATTTGTTGGGTCCTGTTAGTTGACATGTATCTATAGCTACAATTTTTCATATGGCTACAGGTATTGATTTCATAATTCCAATTTCCAAAGTACAATGGTGAAAGAAAGGGAAGGTGGACTCTCAGAGGCATATGTTATACAGATGGAGATTGTAACCATGTTTATGGTTTACAGGACCAAAAGCTCCTTAGTGGGGAGAAATAATCAAAATGGATCCCTAGTGGCTCAGTAATCAAAGTGCTAAAATTATTTTGAAACTGGCATCAAATCAAAGAACTCGTCATCTTGATTCCAATGATGTGAACGACACCTCAATTTGATCTCGTATGCGGAAGTTATTGATAGTCAAAGATTTTGGGAAAAAAATTAAAAAGTAAAAGTCAAAGTTTGACTAAAACATGGAAATCCATACAGGTGACATGGCAGGATAACGTTGCAGGAGATGATATCAGCAAGACGACATGGCAGGGCAAATAGCTATTGATGTGGCATACTATACACTGACATGGAAACCCAATTGGGCATTGACATAGAGATTGAGTTGATGTGCTAGATTGTACACTAACCTGGAAACCCAACTAGGCACTGATATGGATGATGATACAGTGATGGGAAAATACATGGGTGCTAACTAGGCACTAACATAGCAAGGCGATGAGTAGCTGATATGGGAGTGATCCACCTTCTCTAGAGACATTTAAAATTTAGAAGTGACTTGGAACAGCTTAAAAATGAAATTCCTTGGATTGAAGTGAAAACATGATAAAATCATAGATTCCATCGCCCTAATTTTAATGGCATGAATAGCACTCGAATTTGAGTTCGTCTACATCAGATATTTGCAATCAATGTTTTGGTCAAACTTGGCCAAGTGGTATATTTAAGGAGGCAACAAATTCACAAGAACCCGATGGATGGAATCTGACCATCGGGAATTAATGAATTTCTTGAATGGTTGTTTTTTCCAATAACAATTATTCTTGACAAAGTTAAAGGAGCCAATTTGTTTTAAGAAAACAAAAATTGTTGAAAATATATGTGGAGTAGGTTAGGCCCGCCAGACTCGCCCACCCCATCGGTCATATCACATCAAATTGTATTAAGGTTGGGGTGGGAAGAAATCAAACCCTGCCACCTTCTATCAAAGTTCCAATCAGTAAACTATGCCAATTGTCGAGCACTATGAGGGTGGTAGGGTTCAAATGTGCTCGATCGAACCGCCTCTTGGATGCCCTTAAACAAAACAACCAACAAAAATTAGATTGCCAATAGTTCAATATACCGAATACGCAGCAAGGTGGTGGATCAGAGGGGTTATAACCCCCGACCTCCCTGCCTCTATTCATAGCACCTTAACCAACTTGCAAATGATGATCGTTGGTAGCTTCACCCTCAAAAACAAATATATAAACTCGACCTTCACATTCGTTGGAGGAAATGTGGCAGATCAGAGCTGAGGTGGAGGGATTATCACTAAGTGATGGAACCATCGTCATAGTGAAACGATGAGTGAATTTGGCTGTGGAACCTAGAGCGGAGGAATTAGTTGATGCCAAAAATATTACCTTAGAGGCCAGAGATGCTAGTGTCAGAATGTGACAAGCCTATAGTCATTTTGCATGTTTTCTTTCCAGTATTCCAACCATGAAGTTCGAATATCCATTTGAGGAGAAGAAATTCAAGTGTCTAGGAGCAAGGAATCTTTGGGGAATCTTATGGAATCTAAAATATTCCCTTGGAGGCGAATTTTTTACAGTGTCGGAATGACGTCCACTTTATAGTCATTTTTTACATAATTTTGCAGGGAGTGAAATTGTGTGCTCAGAATCTTCATCCGAGAAATTAATTTTTTTGCCATCTTGATGAAGGAATCTTTGAGGGAATCTCTAAGATGCCCGAGGGTCCATAACTTGAAGGTGTCAATAAGGGGCAAAGTTTATAGTCATTTGACACAATTTTGTGCCTCAAATTTAGCAGTTGTGTCCATTTCAACAGTTGAGATTTTCGTCTACATAACCATGTGGTTGTTGAGTCCTGGAAGTGGATGGAAACAAGAAAGTGGATGAGGCGTGGAAGGCCTTCTTCACATCATGGATAGAATGTTAAGAAGGTCTGGAGGAAGAATAATTTTTGCAATCATTGCAACAATGCTGGTAATCAAAAATCCACATGTTGGAGGCTCCATATAGAGAAATGTCTCAAGGACAAAGTTCCCATACAAGAACCATTTGAAATGTTTTTCAACAAGTGAATCAGGTCCAGGATGATGACCCATTCACTTTCATGAGTCAAAGATTATTTTTCTAGAAATCGTAGCTTCTCATGGCCTCATTTTTGGAAATCCCGTGTTTCAATTTAAATTGAAAAATGATTGTGATTTCTGTCACATATTAAAGCGACGATGAATTTTTTGCCTTTTAATGATGGTTGGGGACTAATTTCTATTCTGATGTAAATTTGACCAAAGAGTGTGTCTTGTAGACTCTTGGAAAGTATGGGGATGCTTGGGTCATTGTTGGTCATGTAATTGAGCATGTAATTTGCAAAGACATAATGCATGTTTGCAGAGGATGCAGGTGTCGATTCATCACTTATGGCTTGAAAGAAAAATGGTGAAGCAGAAGGAATGCTGACCTATTAGGACACTTGTGGTGCATATAATGTAACACAATGCTTGTAGATTATGTTCATGCTTTTCGAGGAAAAAAATCTCCTCGGGTGGGAGGAATGATCTAGGTTGCTCCAGACACATTCAGAATTCAAAAGTGGCTATGAATAGCTCAAAAATCAAAGTCGTCATATTGGAGTGACATGAGGACCAGATTATAGTGTTCATCACCTTGATTCCAATAGTGCGAATGTCACTCAAATCTTAGTTCATAAGCTCAAAATATTCACGGTCATTGTTCAGGACAATCTTGGCCATGTAGTAGGTGTAAGGAGGCAACAAATTAATAGGAGCTCAATGCACGGAATATGACCATTGAGAATCAATGAATTTATCAAATGGTTAATTTTCCCAAAACCCCTTATTCTCAACAAAGTTTAAAAGATCCAATTTTCTTTTAAAAAAAATATTAAAAAACTTGGGGGGAGGGGGTCAGCATGTGGGCCTTCTAGACCCACCCACCCCACCGCTCATATCATACCAAAATTTATTAAGTATGGGGTGGCAGGGTGTCAAACAATGCCACCCTTAGTGAAAGTTCTAAACAATATATATATTCAAAAGTAGTGGTGGGTGGGCCGCCACAGCAAAACCTGCCCCCACTAACCAAATGATGCCAAATATCGAGCACTATGAGAGCGATGGGGCTCGAACCTTGCCGATCTAACTCTCGGGCTCCCTAAAACAAGGAAATAAACAATATTAAACAATCAACATTTCAATATAACGAATACTCGCCAAGGTGGGGTGTCGACGGGGATGGAACCCCTAAGCTCCTCGCCTCTATTCTTATCACCTTAACCAACTTACCAATGACACTTGTTGGTAACTCCACCCTCAAAACAAATATATAAACTCAACCTTTCAATTCAATTGGGGAAATGTGATGGATCAGAGCAGAGGCAGAGTGCAGAATGCTAAGCAACAAAACCATGAACATAGTGGAACCATGAGAAAATATGGGTGTGGAACCCAAAGCAGAGGAATTAATTAATGCCAAAAAGATTCCCTTAGAGGGCCAAAGAGGCTATTTTAAGAATGTGACAAGCTTATAGAATTCTTTTCACATTTTATCACCAAGAATCAAATTGCAAAATCATAATATCCATCTAAGCAGCAAAGATTCAGGTGTCTAGCATCAAGGAATCTTTGGATAATCTTGTGGAATCTAAAAGATTCCCATGGCAATGTTTTTTGAAAATGTCATAATCATGCCCACTTTCTAGTCAATTTTTATATAATTTCACAGTGAACAGAATAGCATGCTTTGAATGTGCATCCGAGCAACATATTTTTCGGCCATCTTCGGGAAGAAACTATTGAGGGAATCTTCAGGATGGCCAAGGGTCCAAAATTTGATGGTGTTATGTCCCTATGCTACTAGTGCAATCCATTTTCTTTATTAGTAAAACCCCCTTATTATATTGTTCTGCTCATGTAGTCTCCATATTGCTATTATTGTGCCCCATAAAATCCCACTATTCTTATTATTATACCCTTACATTATTATTGTTACCTTGGCTCTAATTATATTAGGACCCCCTAGACTCCTATATATAGAAGGGAGGTCTTGTCATTTGTGTTATCTAAGAATTGTTCATTTGTGTAAGGTAAAGGAGGTTGCCCCCAAGAAGAGGTTTATTTATAAGGTGTTCATCTATCTTTTCTATCTTTTTGTGCATTGGTTTCATAACATTTGGTATCAGAACTTTGGATTATAGGGTTTTGCTACTACAAAATATGTCAGCATGGAATTTTTGCTATAACTTATTTTCTACAATGTTTCATAATCTCCAAAAAAGATTCATTTGAGAATAAATTTCCCTAAATCACTTGTCTAAATTTCAAATATTGTCTCACTTTATTTTAGTAGATATAAGTCGAGGAAGTTAAGGTTTTTGTAGAGTCCCGAGTTACATTCCAAACAAGTGATCAGAGGAAAATTGCCATAAAATTTGTTCTGAGCATCAGATTGAAATTGTGTAAGAAGTTCTGGAAATAGGGCTTCCTGTATTTTTCTTTATATCAATTTCAGGTACTAAGGTCGAAACAGTGAGACATGGCAGGTCATACAAGCTCGCTCTATTGAACTAGTTTATAATCTGGTCACCTTGGGGGATTTTGGCATAACTCTTTCTTGGATATTCAAATTCTAGTCAGACTTGTGGGTTTAGAAAGAGAACTCATAGGGATACCGCAAGAAGAAATTTCAGAACTTGGAGATCTGAAATTAGAGAGTTACAATCATTTCAATATCGAGCTCCTAAAATAAAGAAAAATCGAGATGATGAAGTTTGATGGAAAGGATCTGGTAAATTGGATACTATAGATGGAGAAATATTTTGATCTACATGGTGTACCAATATTAAAAAAGGTATGTATTTCATCTTCATATTTAGAAAAAGATCAATTTTTATGGCATAAAGGGATTTGTTCTCCTAAACCACTTGTTACGTGGTCAATTTTCAAAGAGGAAATTATAGCACATTCTGAGGATACAAATACCAACACCTTCTTTAGAGCAACACCACAACAATTGGAAGGAAAAAGAGAAAAAGGGATTTTTACAAAGTGGGAAGAAAAATTATTGGCAACAAGGAAGTCTATCCCTCACAACTATAAATATATATGTTTTGTTTCTCCTAGCCTTCCACAACCTACAAGGGTTACACAACAACAATTGGAAGAAAAAAACAAAAAAGGGCTCTCTTACAATTGTGATAAAAAATACATTAAAGGTCATAACTGGGCTGAGAAGAAATTATTTTAAATTGATTGTGGGGAGGAGGAATAAAAGGATAAATAAAATTCAAAAGGAGAGTATATACACTAGGAACTAACCCTAGAGAAAGAAGAAATGAATCCGATCACATATTGTAAAGCATTGGAAATAATTACTACTCCTCAAAATCTTAATATAGAAGGACATCTCTAGAAGAAAAAGGTTCAATAAGTGAAAGACCACATCAAGAAAGAAGAAATGAATGCAACCACATCATGTAATGCAATGGTAGGAGTTACCACTCCTCAATCTATCAAGATAGAAGGACATATCAAGAAAAAAAATGTTCAAGAAGCGAAAGATCACATAGAGCATGAAGAAATGAATCTGACCATATATCGTAATGCACTAGAAGAAATTACCACTCCTAAAACACTCAATATAGAAGGAACTATCAAGAAGAAAAAGATTCAAGCAGTGAAAGATTACATTGACCATCAACAACAACTTCTCCAACTTTTAAAGGATAACACCACTTTGGTGCAGAATCGAATGAAACAACAGGAAAATCAACATCACAATGAAATAAGTTTTGATGCAAGTGATTGCGTATTTTTATGGTTACATACATACAAACAAATGTCCCTTAAGAAAGCTATTTATGATAAGGAAACGTTGGCAATACTACATGCACTTAAGAAATGGCGACCTTACTTAATTGGAAGACACTTCAAGATAAAAACAGATCATGATAGTATTAAATACCTTTTCGAACAAAGATTATCCTCTGAAGAGTAACAAAAATGTGTCACAAAGATGTTGGGTTATGACTTTGAAATCATTTACAAAAAATGGAAGCAAAATGTTGTGGCATATGCACTCTCAAGAAAGGATGAGGATTTGGAAGCATTGTTGTGCTCCATTTCTATTATCCAACCAGATTGGATAAAAGAAACAAGGAATGAATGGAAGGACAAAGAAGTGTGGCCACTAATTTAAAATTTGTAGAAGGTTCCAGTTAAAACCATATTGCAAAAACTTGACGAGGAAGGAAAAATCATATTGAAACCTAGAGTAGTCACAGGAAAAAGAACCTGACAGCTACGAAATCGATCAATTTTAGAGTCTCTGATCAAGTGGAAGAACTTACCCGCTAAATATTTCACATGGGAGGAAAAGAATTTTATATAGAAGCATCAAGAACTATTCAAGAAATGAGGACAACACTTTTTGAAGGAGAGGGGCATGTTAGGTCCCTATACTACTAGTGTAACCCCTTATTGTTATTAGTACAACCCCCTTATTATATTGTTGTTCCCATGTAGTCCCCATATTTTTATTATTGTGCCCCATAAAAGCATGCTATTGTTATTATTTTGCCCTTACATTATTATTATTATGTCAACTCTAATTATACTATGAACCCTTAGTCTCCTATATATAGTAAGGAGGTCTTGAAATTTGTATCATCTAAGAATTGTTCATTTTTGTAATGTAAAGTAGGTTGCCTGCTTGAAGAGGCTTATTTCTAAAATGTTAATCTATCTTTTCTATCTTTTTGTTAGCTGGTTTCATAACAGATGGTGTCAACAAGTGGAAAATTTTATAGTCATTTGACATATTTAGTCTTTTGAATGCAATTTTGCTGACAACATGGAAATAAAATATTTTGGTTAATTTTGGTAACTTAAGAGATTTGAATCAGGTAGAGACACAAGTTGTGATGTGTGCAGGTGATTGTGCTTTGTGGTCCAATGGCAGGTGACCATATGGCATAATCAGGCAAAGCCACATGGCACCCATCAAATGACCAATTAGGTATATGACCAAGCGGTTCAAATTTTTTTGGTGGGTCACCATGAAAGGCCCTACCCAACGTTTATGGTTACTGTCTCAATAAACCACAAAATGTAACATCACACAAGGACGAGAGGGGTTCAGCGTGCACGGGACGGTCAACGGTCAGCCCCAAAATACACCATGAATGAAAACAGTTTAATGACACACGTGTTATACGAAGTCATAACATTGGGACGATGTATAAGTTACATTTTCCAAAGAAATTGGTTAGCACCAAGAAAAATATGTAGTGGTTTATGCAGTCAACAATGGGTCCGTGAGAGTCAACCCTACACCGATCATCAACCTTTCCACCACTGGGACCTTCAAAATGGTGGTCAACAAACCTCCCAATAAATTTTCATATGAAAATGATTCAATGGTTTCAATTCTTAACGTGGAAATGTAAAATCGAGAAAAATGATTGCACTGTGTAGTGAAAGTTTTCGATAGCCGACAGTTCCAATCACATATCATAGTGAAAATAAGTTATTTTAACTTGTAATTGAGGGAATCAAGCCCAAATCATGATAAATAATATTGTTCTATGTGTTATGGTAGACACGTTTCTTGTAATGGGGGTGTAGAATTATAACAAATATAATCCCCATCAAGAGGAAGCATCCAAATGGAAGAAATAATATTGGAACATGAACAACGATAGTCCTATTCCACTGAAATTTGAAATTTAATCTAATATGTATTTTTAATCCAATCACCAACAAACTAGACTTATTACAACCTCACTCATACAGACATCAAAATGCATGTATAACACAAGATTCTTCTTTTTCTTAGCTTAGAAGTCGTGAGTGTTGAAAGTGGTCGTTATTGACGTCAAGGGTTATTCAAGCGAAAGAGGAATTTAAATAGTCAAATAACATATTATGATGCATTACCAATGTTGTATGGCACTCCCTCTAATTCCATAGGAATGAAGAGATATCAAATGTTTTTCAATATGACCCAACCAAAGTAGAAGTAGGCCCCATTTGGACAGCCTATATTTGAAGGCATATTTTATCCAATTACCTAGATCAAATGGTAGCATAAGGTATATGGTTAGAAATCTTATTCCAATACATTTCCAATAGTATATGAAACTTTATCTAAATCCTCATTGTTTAGGAGAAATGAATGTTTTAATATTCATTGTACATTACAACAAGATATCCCTAACCCAGCATCAAAAAACACATAAATATATGTGAGAAGGAGCATCTCTAACCACCTGGCTAAATTATTTTGTTATTGTTTTAGGAGAGCCAGGGAGTGGGTCTGAAATTCATACCTCATGAACTAAGAAGAAATGAAGTGAATCTTTGTTCAAGGAGTTTTCTATGGAAGGTATTTGGAACATTATTTTGAAGGTGTTTTTGCATTGATCTTGGGGAAGGTTTTTTGAATGTTTGAGCTCCTTTTTTTAGGGATGAATATTTTTATTTTGAAGGATGAGTTTAAGGGAGTGACTTATGTGGTTTGAAAGTTGAGTTTCAGAGGGCATGCTCTATTGTTTGAAGGCCAAGTTCATGGTTGAGTTTTGTCTTTGAACATCTAGTTTGGGCTTGATTTGAAGTCCATGTTCTAGTGTATTGAAGTCTCAATTCATGTTGGAGACAAAAATTATTGTAATTTCATGCTTATAGAGGATTGGTGTCCTCACAAGATATTGAAATAGATTAAACATTGTTTCGCCTCTTAACCCATTACAGATGAAAGAAAGGAAGTAGAATAGATTTCTCTAAATATTATTATTGGCCTCAATGCTATCATCTTATCACTTCTTCTAACAAAGATAAATCTTTGATGATCTCAGGAAAATATCTCTCAAACACAAAATGAACTCAAGAGTTGATTAATTTTAGATTATATAATGACCTAAGAGATGACCATCCTCTAGTTGTTTGCTAGAAATATTAAACATCACAAGGAAAAATGTATTCCCTCATGTCAAATATTTTCCTTGACATTATCAATGGTGTCTGAGCTCCACCTTGGTTTTTCTACTCAAAATCTCACTAAATATTTGTAAACCACCTCTAATATGAGGTAGAATATAGAGCATAAAATGCCTTTGGATGGTTAATAAATTAAGGCCCATCCATCCTCCAATTGCTTTCTAACAAATTTTAGTTTTCAATATTTTAGTTTTTAAAGACAAGTTTAAAGGAATCAGTTATGTGGTTTGAAATATGAGTTTCAGAGGATATGCTCTATTGTTTGAAGGCCAAGTTTAGGGTTGAGTTTTTCCTTTGAAGATTTAGTTTAGGATTGATTTGAAGTCCATTTTTTGGTGTATTGAAGGCTCGGTTCATGTTGGAGCCAACAATTACTATAATTTGGTGCTTACGTAAGATTGGTGTCCTCACATGGGAATGAAATAGATTAAACATTGTTTTGCTACTTAACCCCTTTAATATGAAGGAAAAGAAGTAGAATAGGTTGTTCTAAATATTATAATTAGCCACAATTCTATCATCGTATCATTGATTTCTAACAAAGAGAAATATTTAATGATCTCATGAAAATTTCTCTCAAACACAAAACCAAGTGAAGAGTTGATTAATTTTAGATGTTATAATGATCTGAGAGACAACCATCCTCTAGTTGCTTGCTAGAATGATTAAACATCAGTACGTAAAATGTATTTCGTCATGTCAAATATTTTCCTTGACATTATCAATGGTGTATCAACTCTCCACCTCAAAATAATAGTTTTTCTACTCAAAATATCAATAAACCTTGTAACCCACCTCTAGGACAAGGTATAAAATAAAGAATGAAATGATTTTGGATGGCTAACCAATTAAAACCCATCCATCCTCCAGTTTCTTTCTAACAAATTTTAATGTTGAATCTTGAATTTCACATTGTCAATCATTGTCAATTAAATTCCTAACTCTTTCCAAAAAATGTCTTCAGATATATCTACTCGTTACAAAACTAATGATTAAAAACAAACCTAACCTAAAAAAAATGCATGACAAAGTCAAACAACAGTTGCAATAATGAAATTCATAGAAGTAAGCGATAACATTTCCTTATCTATCCCTATAACTACAAATAAAATTCATTTCCAACACCAATGTTAAAGTTAAATCTAATAAAAAATGTTTGACAATCTACAAAGTTCCAAAAGATACTAAGTTCATGGAAAATAACTAAAGGATATTTTACTAAATAATCATACTCATCGGGGTTGTTCCAAACAAAATAAAAACTAAAACTTTGTACCATTGAGTAAGGCATACCAAGGTCTCTCTTTTTCATAGTTTTTCTTAGTTTTTAAGTTTCCATCATGAATAGCCAAAGTGCTAAATATGTAACCGTTTCATGTATTGCAAAATTTTCGTGAAAACTAATTTAGTAATATTTTACCAAAAATTACTACTTATTTGGCTATTTTAAACAACCAAAAATTAAAAAAAGTACCATAAGATAATACAAACTAAGGCATATTTTTTATTAGATCCATATTTGTTTGAATTTCCCATTGGGCATAGCTGAAGGGATAAGCATGTAATCATTTTTTCTATTTCAAGAGAAAAAATGATTTTGTTCTTGTTTTGAAAAAAGAGGATAGACTACTAAGGAAAACCACTCAAGAATAAAAAAGAACCTAAAATAAGAAAATAAAGGATGCATCTAAAGATGATAACAACTAATTATGAAGAAAACACAAAAAATATACATATGATTACCATACCTTGTAAGTAAAAGTAGTTTTAACAAATTTGAATAGATTCTCTTCAACTCAATGTAAAATATGATGGTGAAATTATTAAAAACAATAAAATGCAAAGGATATACCATAGTATACTTCTAGAATTATCCAAGATCTTTTACTTCTGTGATGCTAGTAGAATTGCATTTAAAAGAGCATGATATACCACTTCTTCATATTGTAAAGAATATGAAACATAAAAAGAACCATCAAATCAATGAGCAAAAATGCATTGATAATGGAGTTCACCCATCGTGGGTTACTTCTTTGGGCCTAGTGTCAAGAGAGTGGAGGTCACTTCATTCATGCTGCAAGATGACCATGACTACATAGTACATTCTTTATCACTACAAGGAAAAATACATTTAAACCGAGTGGTGTGTCTCTCCGCGAGATTTTCTCCCTACAAGAACCCTCACTCAAATGGGTCCTCCTTCAGCATGAGAAGCTAAAAAAAGTTCACATAATGTGGCAACAAGTATCCCTCAACATATTGATAATCAAAGATCTCAACAATAAAGACATCATCTTAGAAAATCATGAAGGAAGACATAACATGACTACATCATATACCTCCACTTTTGAAGATTCCCAAAAAATTAAAACCTTAGCTGCTGAAATGGGCTACACCATTTAATTCCTAGCGATGAGTGGTGTAAAATGAAATTTAAATTTGTCTAATTCTGACACCGTCAAATTTTGGACCCTTGGGAATCTTGAAGATTCCCCTAGAGATTCATTCCTGAAGATGGTCAGGAAATCTGCTACTCATATGAAGAGTTGGAGCACACTAATGTGCTCCTTGTGAAATTTTGTGACAAATGACTATAAGGTTGACAACATTCTGCCTTGGTAAAAAATCAGCCTCCAAGGGAATCTTTAAGTCTCCACAAGATTCTCCAAAGATTCTTTGTCACTGGGAATATACATCTATGTTGCTCAAATGAATATTTTGTCTGCATGGATGGACTCCAAGTAAGAAAACTTGAAAAAATGACTATCCTCTTGTTGAATTCAGTCACTGGCACCTCTAGGCCTTAAGGGAATCTTTTAAGCATCCTAGGATCCTCCACATTCAAGGTTCCACACACTTTGTCCTCTCATGGCTCCTCCGAGTAGAAAGTTCAGGCTTATATGTAAGTTTATGGGTGGATTAAACAAATTTTATTGTTTGGCCTAACAGTGGGTGAGTCGTTAATGGTGAGAGTGGTTGGCTATTCAAACTTCACTACACCCCACATAATATATACATTTTTGTAGTCATGTTTTTTTATGGCATGCAGTTGGGTCCATTAGAACTACCTCATATATTTTGAAATGTGGAGGCAGGATAGCCTGATTGAAGCCTCGCCGCCTCCAAACTGTGCCATGTGTAATCTTTATGGAGGTGGCGTCAGGTCGCCCAGCGTTCAGGCCACCCAATACATATAATATGTTTTTATATGGTGGGTTTCAGTGTGGTTGGTGACCTGCTGACCCTTTTTTGGGTTTTTTAAAAACATAAAAATGTTCTTCGGTCAGGTGGGCGGGCTTTGATCACCTGCCACTTTTAATAGTTTGTTTTTAAAAAAACATGGTCATTTTTAAATTTTTTGAAAATAAGGATAATTGGACAAATTAACCATCCTACAGATTTTCTCGCCCTGATGGACGAATTTTATGCATAGGGTCTCCGTGGATTTCTCACATCGTAAAACTTGGCCACTTGGTTAAGTTTGACAAAAGATTTGACCACAAATAGCTTGACCATACGAACTCAGATTTGAGTATCATTTGCATAAAATCATGACACAAAAAAGAAAGAAATAACACAATAAATAAACCTATACTAAAAAATAAAGAACACATTTTAAAATGCTATCATTATAAAGCATCAATTTCAAGCTAATTAATTTCTAAAGTACACAAGTTCTTGCAAATTATGATAAATGTTTTGTGGTATATTTTTTTAAATGTATTGAGTATTTGTGCTTGCAAAAAGTTTATCATAATAATCATTTGTGATATTGTACTTATTTCTTTTATTTGAAATATATGTTAATTAATAGATGTTATGATAATTTGTACAAATAAATGGGATGCTATTAAATTGAATATCAATTCACACATAGATTTGCACATAAAATAAGTTGATACTCAAATTCAATTCATTGAAAGTGTAATTGTTATATACGATCTTTGTGTATGGGTTAAATGATTATATATGTACAAGTACAAACACATACACAAAATAAACTATAATCACAAACATTTGAAATTCTATCACAAAACATAAAATTGTAATTAATTATAAGAATATATTAATCAAAAATAATTGTCATTTTAAAATACACACATTGAGTAGTGGTGGTTAAAAGAAAAAATACATTTTCATCCATCATGTCATGGTCATTTACCAAAATAAGTGAACTTTTATTAAACTGAGCATAGATAAGCTATGCAAAAATTCAATTCATTTGAAGTGTAATTCTTGCATTGGATACTATGCATTCTTAAAATCATGATATAAATTATTTGTATTGTGTTATTCTAACAAAAGTTTTATTGTCTTCAAGAATTTATTAGACATACAAACAAAAACAAACAAATCAATACATTACATAAAATAAAAACACAAACATCTGAAATTTTACCATCATAAAACATGGATTTGTAAGTAATTATCATTATATATTGATTAAAAATACTTTTCAAAGATGCATTGAATAGTGATACTTACAAAAAATCCATAGCCATTCATGATGTTATGGTCATTTGGAAAAATAAATGAAATTTTTTTAAACTAAGTGCTAATTTGAACATATATAGTTTAATACACATTCAATTAATTGGGACCGTAATTCTTGCATATTTTATTTTATGTGTGTAAAATCATCATAAAGGTATCAAGTCCATAGACAATTTGCGTAATGACCTTCCATACGGGATATTCTAATGAAAGCCTTGTGTTCTAAAATTTTACACAAAAAAGAACATAAACAAGCAGGCACATACATTTCATAAAATAAAAACAGAAACATTTAAAATTCTATCATCATAAAACATCAACCTGTAACTAATTATAAAAATCATATTATTAAAAAATACTTATAAAGAATATTGTGCATTTAATATTGGTGCTTACAATACTTATAAAGAATATTGTGCATTTAATATTGGTGCTTACAAAATTTCAAATTCATTCACGATGTTGAAAAAATAAGATTTTAAAGATTAAAAAGTTAATATGCAACTTCTAGTCATCTAAAAGTAATTATTGTATATGATATTACATGTGTAAATATATTATACACAAACAAACAACCACAAGCAAACAAAAGCAAAACAAACAAATACATATCATAAAATAAAACCACATAATTTAAAATTCTATCATGAGAAAACATCAATATGTAAATTAATTTTTATATTTCATCTTTATTTTGTTCATATTTATCATTTTCATGAGGGCCATTCGATATATTTTTAGTTTTACATTGAATGATCATGGTTAAAAAAATATCCATGCTCATAGTCACTTCTGATGTTGTGATTATTTCTATTGCTCAAAAGTATATATTGACTAAAAGAAATCACGAAAACTTGTGATTTTCAAACATACAAAAACTGGTGATGATTCTTACAAGGAAACTCCATAGTCATTGTTACTTATGGTATTGTCATGGTCATTTGTATCTATAAAGTTTATTGACTAAAAATATTTGTGAAATTTTGATTCTGTATTAAATAGATTTAACAAGTTATAAACTCCACCCATTTTGTAACATAAAACATTACCTAACTAATACACTAATTATGAACTTACAATCATTGAATTAAATAAAAAAATTGGTTAAAATCTGAGATAAGAATATATTAATTAAAAAACAAATTAAATATTGATAGGGGAACTGTGTCAAGATGACGAGCTCGGTGCGATGGCTAGGATTTCCCAGTGTTTTCCCTTTCCTTATGTAGTCATGATTCTTTAGAAATCAAATCCACCTTTTGCGTCATTGCTAGGGCATGATCTCACTACTCACGGGTCTAATAATGGATTTTTTCAATGGAGTAAATACTTGTTTTAGTCTCTTATGTAGGGATGGAGATTGATAGCACCATCCATTGGTAGTATCGTTCACTAGATCGTCGATGCAAAGTATTTTCTCACCCTTATGTACACTATGGCATAGAAGGAAGTGAAGGGAATCACATTCATGATTTGGGAATGGGCTTATGTAGGATTAAGGTGACTCTAGTGTAGAAATCTTACAATTGTCTGCTCTTAGTCACAAGGTAAATATCAGTTAGATTTAAAGGCAAAATTTTGGCTACAAAAGCGAATCATCTACCTTTAGCACTTTATTTCATATATATGTTGTTAAAGATACTGGATCTGGATATTCTCAATCTCCTAAGCACATTTGGTTGTCGAAATGGAGGAGTAGTGTTAGATCTAGAGAGTCTACTTTGTTTTTCACCAATTTAGATTTTTACTCCGTCAAAGTGGGTGGATTCGGTGGTCTGGACATCACTTATGAAGTCAATACTACCATGGAAATCACTCTCTCTCTTTGCATCTCCACACTTATCCATTGATTCGACTAAAGATCTATGTGATTGTCAAGTATGGGCACTCAATCTAGTAGCCTTCCAATTTTTTTATCAAATACCAAAATGTAAAATCAATATTATTTTGGGTTTGGGCAATAGATCACGTCAAACAATTAAAGCACAAAATCATACATACTCTAGGTATCGCTATTCTCCTACAAAGTCTGGTCTTTGGAGGGAAATCCATGTAGGAAGATGTGATGTTACAAGATGATAACATCCTCATGTCATCCGCCATCATATTAAACTTGAGACTTTGGGGAGGATCACCTTGACCAAGAAATTCAACCATCACAGGGGGAGTGTCTGGATCTATTATTCCCAAAGGAACAAAATGAAATAAAGAGCAAGTTAATGGAGGCCTTTTGTTCATATATATCCTCAAAGGAAAATTTGGTTCCTCAACAACACCAGATCTGACACACAATATACCCAACCCCTACATAGTGGAAAAACTAAATCAAATCTGAGTAATCACTGTAGATCTACCATAAACAAGTTATTTTTTCAAAACATATGAATCTCAAGCAGTACCATGTAGATTCAACAATTTTGGCCAAAAAAGGTGGATCTCTTCCATTGGATATTCACAAATTAGACAATAAATTGTGAGATTCACCTTTCCTACATGGGCTTTTTCATAGTAAAATTTGCATCATGACAGGATTTTGAAAATATATTGTAAGATGGTCCATGGTTTTGGGGCTTTGAGGGACTTTTGTCACCCCCTTGGTTCCCATATTTCGACGCCAATATAATGGTAGTATCAAAAATGTCGGTTTGCTTTAGATTGCAAAATCAACCACTACATTTATGGATCCATAAAGTGATAGAATCCATTGGGAACATATTAGGGAGATACATCAATAAATATACACAATTATTGAGGAACAAATCTACACAATTGCCAGAATTTGTGTGGAGGTGGACCTCAACAAAGGATTGTCAGATCATATTCTCTTGAAAAACAAGAAAAAGTGCTTGACAAAGTTCCTATAATTTGAGTACACAACATTTAGATGCTGAATAGGTAATGGGACATCCACAAAATTTATGCCTTGATGCCAAGAATGTGCCTGAAAGGAGGAAGAAAACAAGAAATAAACCCAAGGGATGGAAATTCCCATAGCAGTTGCCTGAGGAAGAAGAGGATGCTAAAGAAATAGATCCTCCTACCAATGAAGAAGCCTAAAATACACAAGAAAACATATAAAAGGGGAGTGTTAATCATGAAGTTTCAGGAACTCCAAGACACACATCGAGGAAGGAGATGATCCTTGTAGCAATACAGACAAGGGACTCAAAATGTCATCATGTATTTGAAAGTTCGGATTCGGATAAGGAAAATCCCAGAATGAATGAAGGGACCCATCTAGTGCTTGTAACGACCACTCCTTCTCACGGAGAATGGTGAAAGGTTAAAAAGAATAAATGGAGAAAAGGGTAACATGTTTACCACCATTTTGAAGTTTTATTTTTGGTCTTTGTGATCACCAGTTTTGATTGCCATGATTGAATGCATTATCAACATCTACAACATGTAATTTTGCTGTCATTAATAAATTTATAAATAACTATAAAAGGATCTATTTTTCAAATACCTATTGAATAGTATAGTGGTTGTTACAAAAAATAAAACTTTTTCATTCATGATGTGATGGTTAGTTACCAGAATAAGTGAAATTTTATTAAATTGAATATGGATAAGTGAATGCAAGAATTCACTTCATTTGAAGTGTATCTCTTGCATTGGATACTATGCATGCTTAAAATCATCATAGAAGTTAATTGTATCAAGTTTATAGACAATTTTTTTAGTGATTGTGGAATTCGTAGACATGGAAACACAAACAAGAGCAAAGACAAACAAGTGAATACATTACATAAAATAAAAACACAAAAATTTAAAACCTGATCGTCATGAAACATCCCTTTGTAACTAATTATAAATATATATTAATTAAAAATACTCATAAAATAATTTGATTGTCAAAGATGCATTGAATAATGATACTTACAAAAAAAACATGGTCATTTGCAAAAATAAATAAAATTTTGTTAAACTAAATGCTAATTTGAACATGTATAATTTAATACACATTGAATTAATTGGAAGTGTAATTCTTGGATATTATATTTTGTGTGTAAATTCATCATAATTGTGACTTGTATCAAGTCACTAGTTAATTTGGGGAATGGCCATCCATACACCATATTCTAATGAAAGTATTTCTCGTGTTCTAAAGTTTATATAAAAACAAGAGAATAAACAATCAAACACATACATTACATAAAATAAAAGCACAAACATTTAAAATTCTATCAACATAAAAATTATGTCTAAATATAAAAAATAATTAATTAGAAAACAATGTTCATTGAATAATTATGCTTGCTAAAATTCAAATTCATTCATGATGTTGTTGTTATTTGTAGAAAAAACAAGATTTTATTAAATTAAACTACAAACTAAAGATCAATACTTTTGTATGCAAATTGTACGCATTGGAAAAGTAATTACTGAATATGATATTACATATGTGTAAAAATATTATACACATATAAACATAACAAAAAACCAAAGGAGAACAAGAGCACAACAAAAAAATACATAACATAAAATAAAGCCACATACATTTAAAATTCTATGCTCATAAAACATCAAGCTGTAAATTATTTTTTAAATTCTATGTTTATTTTGTTTGTATTTTATCATCATCAAGAGGGACCTTTTATATATTTTTAAATGTTCATTGAATGGTTGTGGTTTAAAAAAAATCATGGTCATAGTCCCCTATGATGTTGTGGTTATTTATATTGTCGAAAAGTATATATTGATTAAAAGCAATCATGAAAACATGTGATTTTCAAACTTACAAAAAATGGTGATGATGCTTACAAAGAAAATCGATGGCCATATATTTTTGTGCTATTATAACAAGTTATAAACTCCACCCATTATGTACCATAACAAATTAATTAACTAATAAATTAGTTATTTATTTTGTTTAAAGTGGCATTGTTCATCATTATTAATATCAGTTTATTTAAACAAATATATAAATTTATAAATTTCTTTTTAAGTTGGAAATGGTTTTACATTAAAATTTTAAGTGAATTACAAACAGAATTTAGAAATTTTAAAATTCATGGGATACTTATATATTATCCACACCTATATTATATATATATATATATATATAATATAATAATATATATATATATATAATATAAGATAGATAATAAATGGGGTTTCTTTAAAGTATTAAATATTTGGAATGTTTAAATAAGATATCATTTCATTTAAGGAAAAAAATCATAAACCTCACAAAAAATATTTGAAATGCATTTAATAATCCAAATTATAAAAATTAATTAATTTTTACTAAATTATAATTAAAAAAAACATTACATTAATAGAAAATCATATTATTAAATCATTCAAAAATAAAACTTTAAAATTATATGATATATTTCAATATTATAGGAGAGTTCAAAACAATGACATATAATATTAAATTAATTTTTTTATATGTATAAAATTGGTAATAATTTATAGAAAATTTTATACAACAACATTATAAAATTAATAACTAAACAGATGTTAAAACCAATTCATGGTGCCAACAATAGCCAACAACCTGAAATACAGACATATTTAGATGTTAAAATGCATTCATGTTGCCAACAAGAACCAGCAACATGAAATAAGCAACATGAAATAGAGACATAATTAGATCTTAAAATATATCTGTTAGACTTTTATGCAGGTGTAAATAAATATTTACATATAGCTTATGGACTTTTACTCAAGCCTGGTCTTTTACTCAGGCCTAAATAAATGTTGCTCTATTCTACACTCTCACAATGGATAGAGTCACGACCAGAACATCATTATCTTAGGTTTTTTCCGACGGATGGAGTCAGGACCACAATGGAACGGATCAGTTTTTCTGAATGCCTCAATCGAATATCGAATTACTCCAGTATTTCGGCAAAGTCAGTAGTTTCTCAATGCCTCCCAGTCGTCACTCATCGCCTCCCAGTCGTCATAAAATTCAAAAGCTTCACAACGCGTCCAATAGGACTATGACGAGCTGATTTTAAACAATTCAATAAAACTGCAGATAACTCGGTGGAATGAAGAACATAAGAGATGGTGGAGATGATGGCTGGGGTGCATGTGAAGAAATGAGAACGAGGAATTGGAATTTGCCACTTTCAGCTTCCCGCCTAGATAGTCTACTTGCCATTGGCCATTATTGGAGGATGGGTTCTCAGTAATTGCAAGTGAGTTTTCCATTAACTATTATAGTTTCTTTTGTTTTATTAAATTTTATATTTATTATAAGTTTGACGGATCGCATTATAATAATTTTTTTGGGTTTACTTGGTCCTATTATGTTGAGAGGTGAGTGTCATTTTTTGTGTATCATTCTTTGTTTGTAGATTTTATATTTGAGTTTGAATATTGTAAAAGGGTTAGGTTGTTTAATGTTTATTTAGGTTTATTTTTAAATTTTTATTTAAGATCTCCATAAATATTAGGTGAAAGCTATTTTAATTTTTCTCATTGCATATAATAATATGATAGAATTTATTTTATTATTTTCCTGATTTTAGTGTAAATTATTTCTTAAAATTTTAATGATGTAATTATTTTTCTTTCTATCTTATTATTAATACTTATTTTCTAATGTCTTTGCATGGGGATGGAGAATGAAGATGATTCAAAATTAAAATATTTTTGGTTTATTTATATGTAAACTATATTATTATTTGTAAACAATAAAAAACTGTATTAATAAGATTTGTCTTTATTTTGAGGGAGGGGATTTTCTCTCTCTCTAAGAACTCAAGGTAGCTATGGCTATGGCTATCTATGAGGAATGTCTAGTGTGATTATGATTATTTTGTTATTATGTTTTTTTCTTTCTTCTTAAAGAAAATTACACAAAAAAAATTGTGGAATGTAGTAAAAGTTACGAAATTGTGATAATTTGTTTAATTAAATTGATATTGGTAATTAATGAACAATGAATCTTTAAACAAAATAAATAAATAAATAAATTGAAATTTCTTCTCCCACAAGGAACTTGGGTTGTACAACTTCTCATCCTCATTGATCAAACCTTAAGCTCCTTCGATCTATGCCTCATTTAGTAGTCACCTTAGTCCTCAATGGTGATGCATTTAGGGCCAACATGGTCCAATCTCACACCTCCCTCCAATAGTGTAGATGTCTCCAATACCAAACTTTGCAACGTGGACCTCAAATTCGACTAGAAAATTAACATCAAAAAGAGGATACACATACGTTGCTTTCCAACACAATCCTCGTCCTCTTGTCCTCAAGATCTTAGCTTCTTGAGATATGGTTAGCACACACCTACAACCCAAAATAGCTACTCCCAACTATATTTCCCTTTTGCAAACACATTCTCTTCTTTGATTTCTTTTCTACACTTCCAAACCATTATTTTGGGCATAAGCAACCTCCTGAAAATACCCTACAATTCTTTGTCTCGCAACAACAAGTGATCTCAGCTCTCTAGAATGTAAGACACAATTGTTTAGCTACCTTTCTCATTGGAGCTCCATAAATAAAGAATGGATAAAACAAACTTCTAGTAAGCAACTTGACCTAAGGCATGTTTGGGATAAAGAAATATTTGAAGCCCTAGAAAATTCTATGAGAGAAACCAATAAAAAATTAAAAAAAAAGGATGTTGGATATAAGCAAGATGTAGTAGAGACAACAACAACAAAGGGAGATTTATTTAGAATGTTAGAACTAGGAAATAGAAAAACTTAATATCAACAATCCAAGTAGAACTGATTATCCACTTATTGCAATCAAATAGTTTGTACAACAATTGGTCAACCACAGTGAGAAACTAAGTTCTCATGTAAATTTATTTTAAGATAAAGTTATAGTTCAAGGGAATGAAAAAATATCCACTATAATTCAAAAGGCTCATCCAGAATTTTCCCAAGAAAATTAAGTGTTAGAACAAACATTATATCACACAACCCAATGTTTTTAATATTTTCCAATATATTTATCACCCACATGCGATCAAATATGAACTCAATAATTTCTAATTTGAGAATTGTGTCCCGTCAAGTAACTCAACCTCGAGCAAAGTCTACCCATGAGAATTAGGTTTTACAAGAGAAAAATATTAATCCCAACTACAATAGGAGTAAAGATAGTGGTTTAGGGAAGGGAAGAGAGTAAAAGTAGAATCTTCCAATGTCATTAATTATTTTCATGGAATTGTTAATAAAGTGTAACTATTAGAACATCAAATACTAGTTGATCAACAATTTTCAGGGGGCATATCACTAGCTACAAGGTACAATATTTGAAATATTTAAAAGCTTTTGATGCCCATTAAAGTATAGTTGTATGGAAGTGGTCTATATTTGATCAGCATCTTCAATTTCATGCACCAACTACTTATCAAACAACATTCCCTATGAATTCAACACCAACACCTCCATTGGCACAATCATCTTGATCATCTTCCTGACAACATAAATTCAATTTTTTGAGCCAGGCTTTTAGGATGTGGTCTCTCTTGTGAACAACAACATCACACTCGGGAAATTGAAGTTGAATGTTCCAATCGGTCATCCAAGGAAGGGAAAAGAAGAGGAATTCACATTTTAAACCTTGCAGATGTAATTCAAGAAATTTTCATTGACCACAAAACTATATCTGCTAATTAGCCAACCACCCTTCTAGATGAACTTTTATTTCACTATAAGGATTTACATTTTTTAATTAATGGTGTATCAAATTTTGTACAAATTTTGTAAGACTCCAAATTTTCTTTTCTTTGTCACAAAGAAGAAATTAAGTGCAAGGGAGATGTTGGAGTGGCTAGTCGCCTTAGTTGACCATCCCAAACAATTCTAGAATTGATATTATAAATTCGATCAACTCCCTAGTCATGTCAAGAGTCTAATTTAGATAGGCTAAATTGGTTTTGACACTTAAATTGTTGTGAATATATATATGTGTGTGCGTGTGTGGAAATGTATGCATTAATATAAAGTAACACTTTGTTGGTTCTTTGCTACATCATTTATGTTCTTCTATTCCTATGTTCCTTATCTTCATGTGATTTCTTGTTTTCCTTTCTACTAGTAACTAATTGTCATTATCTACTCCACTACAACTATATATCAATTTTTTTGGAATATTTTACTAAAATATAAATTATTGTAAAATATTGGTGCATCTTCCAATGAATTGTAAAATCTTGTAAAATATTAGTGAATCATTCACTTAATTATAAATCTTGTAAATTATTGGTGAAACCCCCATTTAATATTTACATCAAGTTATTTTTTCTTTTGATGCATTGATTCTCTAATAGAAAAATAATTATCCGATTACTTCACTTCAAATAAACCAAGATTATTAGGATTTTGTGGTTGACATCCATCTATAAGTGTTTTCAACACCTTGGTAAGTAACTATTATAGTAACTATTGTGTTTTGTTCTTCAATTGAAACTCTAATAATTGTTGATCAATACACAATTTCTTGAAATTACACAAAATGCAAAATGGGATTGACTAAAAGACAAAATATGTAATGAAAGTTAATTTCCTACATGACAAAAAAAATCAATTAACACAAACTCATTATAAGGCCACAATTTTTGAGTTCAAAATTATAGCCCACAATGAAATATAGCCCACAAAGAAAAAATTTCATTACTTAGTATAACATGTTACGAAATATGGATCATCAAAGGATTTAAACTTGAAAAATTATAATACACTAAATAGTCTCTCATCCTCTACTAATTACATGTATTTCTCCTTTAGCCTTTCCATCAAAAGTATAATTTCATTAAAGGAATGTTGTTCCCATGAAAATAGATCCCCTACAATGAACACATAGGAGGCTAGAGCATAGGTCATTATTCCCTACTGATATCCAAGTAGAAGATATTTCCATTTCCCGATAAATATTTTGAAACAAAATAGAAGATAAATTGTGGATTCTCTAAAATGCGAAGAAGCTCAGGTCATCCCAGAAAGTGAACTAGAAATTAGTTTATTTTCTTTAAACCATTATATATATAAAGAAGTAGTGATAATTACGCAAAATATATGGAATACCCAAAGAACGAAAAAAGTCATATATTATTCTTAATAACCTATGTTTCTCAACTAAAGATAAAAAAAGAACATAAGGCTTCTTATTCAAGAAAAAATGTCAAAGTTAACCAAACTCTTTTTAAATCAATGATAATTAGATGAAACCATACATTCCCAAACAAATGGTTCATTGAACGATAGAACTAGAACTAAAAGTGTTTTACCCACTAAGAAAAGGTTTAAACAAAATAAAAACAAAATATTGATCTTGATAAATGCTTCCTAAATGAATTACTTATCATTTAATAGTAGGATATTATGTATCTGAAGAGCTATGTTCTAGATTCATGAGACTGTAGGTTTCATTTCCAACAGTGGAGAATAGAGTGGCAATTTAATATTTGAATTTAAGACGTGGATACTAAATTAACTTCCATATCTCCGCCTCCATCTCCACTTCATCCCCCTCCACGTCCGCCTCCTCCAACCCCTCCTTCTCCTCGTTCTCCTTGTCCACCTCCACCTCCTTCACCATCTCCTCCTCCTCCTTCTCCTCCTCATCCTCCCCCTCCACCAAAACCTCCACCTCCCCTTCCACCTAAACCTCCACCTCCACCTTCACCTCCTCCTCCACCTAATACTCCACCTCCACCTTCACCTCCATTTCCACACATCCTCCACCTCCACATCCACCACCTCCTCCTCCTCCTCCATATCCTCCTCCACTCCAACACCATTCTCATCCTCCTCCCCATGTTTACCTCCACCACCTCCTACTGCACCATAACCACCACTTCCACCACCTCCACCTCCACCCTGTCATCCACCTCCTCCTCCACCTCCACTTCCACCACCTCCTCCTCCTCCTCCACTTGCTCCTCCACCCCGTCTTCCATCTCAATGTCCACCTCCTCCTCCTTCTCCTCCTCCTCTACCTCCATCTCCTCCACCACCTCAACGTACGCCTACTCCTCCTCCTCCTTCTCCACCACCACACTTCCACGTCGACCTCCTCCTCCACCTCCACCTCCACCTCCACCTCATCCTCCTCCCCCTCCTCCATCTCAACTACCACCACCATCACCTCCTCCTCCTCCTCCTCCTCCTCGACCACCTCCTCCTCCACTACCACTTCCACGTCGACCTCCTCCACCACCTCTGCCTCCTCCTCCTTCTCCTCCTCCTACACCTTCTCCAACTCCTCGTCCTCCTCCACCTCGACCTCCTCCTCCACCTATGCCTCCACCTCCAGCCCCTCCAACTCTTCCACCTCGGCCTTTTCCCCCTCCTCCTCCTCTTCCTCCTCGACCTCCACCTCCACCACCACCTCTACTCTTCCTCCTCCTCCACCTCACCTCCACCACCACCTCTACCTCCTCCACCCCCACCTTCACCTCCTCCTCCTTCTCCTCTTCCGTCTCCACCTCCTCAACATCTACCTCCTCCTCATGCTCCTCCTCCACCTCCTCCTCATCCACAACCTTTGCCTCGCCCTTCCCTCCTCCTCCTCCACCTTCGCTTTCTCTTCCACCACCTACTTCATCAACAACACCACCTCCTCTCCCTTTCCTTATTTCTCCTCTTCCTCCTCCTCCACCACCTCTTCCACCTACTCCACCTCCACCACCATCTCCACCTCCTCTTCCACATCCTCCTTAACCACCTTTGCCTTTGCTACTTCCTCCTTCTCCTCCTCCACCGCCACCTCCTCCTCCTACTCCACCTCCACCTCCTCAAAAACTTAAAAAAAATTAAAATTGCATATCATTTTGTTCTCTTTATTTATAATACTTATTGATTCATTCATTACCATGATAATCCAAATATCAATAATATACATGATAATATAAAAAATAATATGTATCAAAATTTGAAATATAAATAAGTAATTATGAAAACAATAATTTAAATAATAAAATTTAGTTTCCTAGTTTAAGTGAAATATTATTTTCAGAATTTCACTAACAAAATTATGGTAAAGTAATAAAAATTATGTATGGCTACTTATGGTTTTCAATATCAAAGTTGTAAGAATGATGAACATCATAACTAAAAAATTGATAATTGATAATTTTCATTATTTTTCACATATTCGTAGTTCTACATGTTTATATTTAAAACTACTAAAAATACATTTTTATATTTAAAAATACAATTTTAAATGTTCAATTTATTTTTGTATTAAAAATTTCAACAATATATAATGTAACCCAAATTCCAATTCCAATAAAAGGAAAGCTAAATCTATTTGCATATTAAAATACAGTTTAAAAATTGAGACGTCAAAGTGTATCCCCCACCCCGGAAACATTTACAATCCGTCATTTGACAAATCCAGAAAGAGGTGAATGTTTACGTGAATTTCTATGAATCCAAAGTCGTAATTTAGTTTTAAGACTTAGTAATTGAATTGGGCAGATATAGTAATTCACGACGAATCTTGATGACAAAGTGTTAAGACTTTTCAATTTGTGAAAATAATATAATGGAACACGAAAAGGATCAATAAGTGATTTTCATAGTTGCAGAACAATAATTATAATCCAGTGTTCAATATTTCAAATTTCAAATGTGCACACAAAATTATCCATAGTTTCATGAAAAAAATTATAAACACCTTAAAACAATGATAGTGAAAACAAAATTATGCATAAACTTTATGTATAGTTGTAAAAGAAAATTATAAACAGTATTTTAAAACAGAGGGTCGAAAAAGAGGCATGGTTTCAACTGTGCAAACAAAATTATCCATAAACGATATCCATACACTTTGTTTTCGAAGAAGAATTATCCATAAACGATATCCATACGCTTTGTTTTCAAAGAAGAAGCGGCCTGGTTCAAAAATGTTAAGCTATTTCGAAATGACAGAAATAGTTACTTACCTCATGCGTTATTTGAGGTAGAGTTATGAAATGCTCGTTGATCAAACACACAATCTTCATCTATCGAACACAAAGATAATCAGTCTGACCTCTTCCATGAAAGATACAGATTGAACACACAACCTTCATATAGTCAGTCTGACACTCAACCAACAAGGACACAAATCGACCACGCAACTTTCAAAGATCTTCAAAAATATTCAGTCTGACGCTATTCCATCAAACATACAGATAAAACACACGATCATCACATAATATACTCATTCTTCCCAACAAAAAAACAGAGGCAACAACATTGGCGTTACCAATGAAAACACTATGGGCTCAAGAAAATAATTAGGTATTGGCACTGATACATTGTTATTTTTGAAATTGGCCGAAACGGCTATGAAGTAAACGGCTCGAATTAGAAAAGACACCCTATAAAACCAAAAAGTTACCCAAATTGATACAAACACAAGTGGGCATTATCCAATGTGATAGGACCGTTAGTACCATACATACGGGAGTGCTTCTGTTTGCTCTGACACGCATCCTAATGTAATATGCTGCTTTTGTCAACGAATATAACAAACTTCATCGGGCTTTTGTCAGAGAATATGCTTTTGTCAGGAATGTAACCTCATGCTGCTTTTGTCAACGAATATAACAAACTTCATCGGGCTTTTGTCAGAGAATATGCTTTTGTCAAGGAATATAACACATCGGGCATTGTCCTAGTGGAATATGCGGCTTCTTATCAGATATTATAACAAACTGCAAGCGCCCACTACGCATAAATTCGTTGCAACGTTGGCATAATTTCGTTTCGACGTTGGCTGGACACTACTTGGCATAAATCTTTTTGAATGTTGGATGAAACCCAAGCGCCCACTACTGGCATGTGCCTTTAAATTCGCTTCAACACTTCAATAACACTACTGGCATGTGCTTTTAAATTCGCTTCAACTCTTCAATAACTCCCAAGTTGCTGCTATGATTCCTATGTTTTTTTAACTGGAGAAATAATGTTGAAAGAATATTACTAAAATGTGTGATATAATTAATTCATAATCACTTAATTGTAAAAATGAAAATTATGTTTTCCAATAATTAGGAAGAAAAAAAAATTAAATTTAAAATAACAAAAATATAAATTAAAAATAGATAAAATTAAAAAATTTATTGAATTGCTTTCGTTAACATGCACGGAAAATGCACAAAGTCAACTTTTAAATTCAAAATGTGAATCTCTATATAACATCTTCTGGAATATTCTCTACGCGACAATGAATTCACAAAATTATCAATAAGCAGTTTAATTATAATTAGTGTTTTTTATTATATAGTAAAATTGATAAAATACAATTTAAAAATGAGATTTTTTATTGAAAACATATCTATTAAAATTCATATGGATTAATAATATTTTTCTCCAATAACTAAAAAATTCATATAGATAAATGGTTTTTTGTTAAGAATAAAACCATAATTAATTTATATTTTTTCAAAATATTTTTAAATTAGGAAAATTTGAATGATACCTATTTTTTTCAATATTTTTAAGAGTATTGTAAAATTCTAGTGCTTTGAAAAACTGTAATTACTAAATCTTTGAGGGATTGTTTAGCTACAATCTAGTAGCTGTGAGATTACAACAATGAGGGAAAATATATGGAAGCAGCCACTCGGTTTCCCAATAATATTTTGATTTTAAAATACATATCTTAATATATGTATCTTTGAATTCACTAATTCTAATAAATTTACTATTAGATATTCATATCCATTACACTATGTATTAACTCCCCCAATTGTTTCCCTTCTTTAATGTAACCTTTGACCACTATGACTACTAAATATCTAATAGAATATGTTTCCCTTAACCAAAAAGTCATTGTGAATGCCAAAAAAGTAATATGTCCCATAAACCATATAACCCCTAATTTATTGTGATCACTACTACTCTTAGAGAATTAGAAACCCTTCCACAATGCAACCTCTAACTACTATTACCATTAATGAAAAATGACATTGATTAATTTATAGTCCTTAACATACTAACTCTAGAATTAGGTAAACCATTGTGCACTATGATTTTTAACACAACCAATTCTAGAAACTATGCCCCCTAGTGCAGTGTCACCATAAAGATATTGTAACTCTTAAAAAGTCACAACGCACATAAAATTTAATACTTAGCACATTAGCTATAACTTATATATACTTAAAGTGGCTTGACATAGTGAAGATAACAATGAATCAAGTGTAGCTCCTTCAAATTAAATTCGATGAGAAGGGAATATAAAAAACCTTGACTATTTTGTGGATGATATTTTGACTATTGACATTAACCAAAAGAACATTTTATGGGAGTCAATCTATGGTAATGATATTTATGAGTATTCATATATGTCCCATTAGATGATATGATAATGGCGTATATTTTGTAGATCACTTGAGGCCTTAATGTTGTTGTGTAGAGCCCATTTCATCTATTATGCTTATTCTTTCAAAACTTTAATTTTACCTATGTTCCTTATCTTAATACGATTTGTTGTTTTCCTTTATACTAGTAACTAATGGTCCTTATCTACTACACTACAAGTATATAACAAATTTGTTGGAATATTTTAGTAAAATATAAAATACTGTAAAATATTGGTGCATAGTTTAATGAATTGTAAAATCTTGTAAAATATTAGTGAATCATTCACTTAATTATAAAATCTTGTAAATTATTGGTGAATCCCTCATTTAATCTTTACATCAAGTTATTCTTCCTTCTTATGTATTGATTCTCTAATAGAAAAACAATTATCCAATTACTTTGCTTCAAATAAACCAACATCGTTAGGATTTGGTGGTTCATCACCATCTATATGTTTTTTCAACTTCTTGTTGTGTAACTATTATAGTAACTATTGTGTTTTCCTCTTCAATCAAAACTCTAACAATTGTTGATCAATACACAATTTTTTGAAATTATACAAAATGCACAATGGGATTGACTAAAAGACAAAATATGTAATGAAAGTTAATTTCCTATATGATAAAAAAATCAATTAACAGAAAGTCGTTATAAAGCCACAATTTTCGAGTTCAAAAATATATTCCACAAAGAAAAATGTTCATTAGTTAGTATAACATGTTACAATATAAGTATCATCAAAGGATTTCAACTTCAAAAATGATAATACGCTAAACAATCTCTAATCCTCCAATATTTACATGTATTCCTACTTTAGCCTTTCCCTCAAAAGTATAATTTCATTAAATGAATGTTGTTCCAATGAAAATAGATCATGTACAGTGAACACATAGGAAGCTAGAGCATAGGTCATTATTCCATACAAGATAAATTGTAGATTCTCTAAAAAGCGAAGAAGCTCGGGTCATGTATGAAAGTGAACCAGAAATTAATTTATTTTACTTAAACTATTAGATATATAAAAAATTATTGATAGTTACAGAAAATATGTGGAATACCCAAAGAATAAACAAAGCCATATATGACTCCTAATATCCTATGTTTCTCAAGTAAACATAAACAAAAAACATAAGGCTTCGTATTCAGGAAAAACCATTGATGTTAACCCAATACTTTTTAAATCAATGATAATTAGATGAAACTAGTCATTCCCGAACAAATGGTTCATTAAACAATAAAACTACAACTACAAGTGTTTAAGGGACTAACAAAAGTTTTAAACAAAAACGATATATATTTATCTCGATAAACGTAAAAAAATATTTCATATTTATATCGGATTTAAACGTAAAAGATATTTCATGTACTTGAGAGACTATATTTGTGCATAGAGGAAATATTCCTAAATGAATTACTTATAATTTAATAGTAGGATGATATGTATGTGAAGACTTCTATTTTGGGTTCATGAGACTGTAGCTTTTATTTCCAACTCTAGAGAAGAGAGTGACAATTTAATATTTGAATTTAAGGCATGAACCTTAAATTAACTTTCATATCTCCACACCCACCTCCACCATCTCGTCATCCACTTGCACCTCCTCCTCCTCCTCCTCCTCTCCTCCAACTCAAATTTCTCCAACTCCACTTCCTCCACCACCTTCTCCTCTTCCTCCTCTTCTTCCACCACCTCCTCTAGCTCCACCTCCACCACAACCTCCTTAACCAAAACCTCCAACTCCACCTCCACCACCTCAACCTCCACATCATCCTCTTCCTCCACCCCCCCTCCTCCTCCTTATCCTCCTCCACCTCCACCTCCACCTCCTCCTCCTCCTCCACCACCTCCTCTTCACCCACATCCTCTTCGCCCACCTCCTCTACCACCACTCCCTCTGTCTCCACCTCCTCCTCCACCTCTGCCTCCTCCACCACCTCTGCATCTACCACCTCCTCCTCCTCCTCCTCATCCACCACCACCAGCACCTCCTCCTCCTCCACCTCTCCCTCCTCATCCACCAACAAATCAAACTCAACGTCCACCTCACACACCGGCCCCCCTCCTACTCATAGTCCTTATCCTCCTCATCATGCTCCTCCTCCACCTCCACCTCCTCCACCCTAGCTCCTCCTTCTCCTATGTGTCCTCCTACTCCTCCTCAACCTAAACTTCCACCTCGACCTTGACCTTCTCCTCCACCTCATACTCTACCTCCACCTTCACCTCCTCTTCTACTCACACTCCACCTCCACTTCCACCTCCACCTCCACATCCATCTCCTCCTCCTCATCCTCCTCCGCACCCTTCTCATCCTCCTCCTCCTCCACCTCCACCTATAACTTTACCACCTCCTACTCCATCACCACCTCCTCCTCCTCCACCCCCTCCTCCTTATCCTCGTCCACCTCAACCTCCACCTCCTCCTCCTCCTCTACCACCTCCTCTCCACTAATCTCCTTTAACACCTTTTTCTCTGCTTCCACCTCTTCCTCCACCTCCTCCGCCTCTGTCTCCTCCAACACCTCTACCTCTTCCTCCACCTCCTCCTCCTCCTCCTCCACATTTGCCTCCTCCTCCAACTCCTACTCCTTCTCCTCCTCCTCGTGCTCCTCCTCAACCTCCTCCACCTTCTCCACCTCATCTACTCCTCCTCCTTTGTTTCCTCCTCCTCTTTCTCCACCCTCACATCCTCCTCCTTATCCAACTCCACCTCCACCACCTCCAACTCCTCCACCACCACCTCTTCCCCCACCTCCTTTACCACCTATGTCTTTGCTTCCACCTCCTCCTCCACCTCCTCTGCCTCCATCTCCTCCACCACCTCTACCCCTTCATCCACCTCCTCCTCCACCTCTTGCTCCTCCTCCTCCACCTCTATCTCCTCCTCCTCCTCCTTCTCTACCTCTTCCTCCTCATCCACCACCAACTACAACTACACCTCCACCACCCACTCCTCCTACTCCTACTGCTTCTCCTCCACCTCATCTCCTCCTACTCCTCCTATGTTTCCTCCTCCTCCTACTTCACCTAAAACTCCACCTCCACCTTCACCTTCTCGTCCACCTCATATTGCACCTCCACCTTCACCTCCTTTCCTACTCGTCCTCCAACTTCACGTCCACGTCCACCTCCACATCCACCTCCTCCACCTCCACCTCCACCTCCACCTATACCTCTACCACCTCTTACTTCATCACCACCACCACATCGACCCCCTCATCCACCTCCTTCGTCCTCCTCCACCTCGACCTCCTTCGCCCTCCTCCACCTCCACCTCCTCAACCTCCAAGTGCTCCTCTTCTTCCTCCTCTGCCTCCTCCTCAATCTCCATGTCCACCTCCTCCTGAAGCAACACCTCCTCCTCCTCCTCCTTCTGCTCCTCCACCTCCACATCCTCTACCACCTCAAACTCCGCCTGCTCTTGCTCCTCCTTCTCCACCACCACCTTTGCCTTTGCATGCTCATCCTCCTCCTCCACCTTCACCACCTCCAACTCCACCTCCTCCACCTCCACCTCCATCTCAACCAACATCATTATGTCCTCCCCCTCCTCCTCCTCCTCCTTTACCACCTCCTCCCTCCAACTCCACCTCCTCCACCTCCACCTCCATCTCAACCAACATCATTATGTCCTCCCCCTCCTCCTCCTCCTCCTTTACCACCTCCTCCCCTCGACCACAACTTCCACCTCCACATCCACAACCACCTCTACCTCCACCTCCACCACCTCCTCCTCCTCCTACTCCATATCCACCTCCACCACATCTACCTCCTTCTCCTCCTCCTTCACCTACTCTTCCTCCACCTCCACCTCCTCCACCACCCCTGCCTTTGGCTACACCCATTAAACCACCTCCACCTCTGCCTCGTCCTCCTCCTCCACCACCACCTCCACCTCCACCTCTTCCTCCACCACCTCCATGTCCACCGCTTCTACCTTGTCCTCCTCCTCCACCTACTCTTCCTCCACCTACACCTCGTCCACCACCTTTGCCTCAACCTCCTCCACCACCTCCACCTCTGCATCCATCACCTCCTCCTCCATCACCTCCACCTCTGCCTCCTCCTCCACCACCTCCAAAAACACCTCCTCCGCCTCTACCCTCTCCTTGTCCCCCTCCACCTCCACCACCTCTACCTTCTCCACCACCTCGTCCTCGTCATTGTCCTCATCCTCCTCCTCCCCCACCACCTCCACCACCTCAACCTCTGCTTCCGCCTCCTCCACCTCCACCTCCACCTCCACCTCCACCTCCTTCTCCACCTCCGCTTATGCCTGCACCTCCTCCTCCTCCTACTCCACCATCACCACCACCTCGACCTCCTCCTCCTTCCCCACCACCTCCTCCTCCACCAATAACACCGCCTCCTCCTCTTCCTTCTCCTCCTCTTCATTCTCCTCCTCATCCTCTTCCTCCTCCAACACCACCTCCTCCACCTCCTCCTTAACCACCTTTGCATTTTCTTCCTCCTCCTGCTCCTCCTGCTCCTCCACATTAACCAACACCACCTCTGCTTCAATCTCATCCTCCTCACCATCCACCTCGACCTCTGCCTCCACAAGAAACTTATAAAAAAAAATTGCACATCATTCCATTCACTTTATTTATAATACCTATGGACTAATTCTTCACTGCGATAATTCAAATATCAATACAGACATGACAATATAACAAATATTACGTATAAAAATTTGCAATATGAATAAGTAATTATGAGAACAACAATTTAATTAATATGATTTAATTTAGTCTCTCGTTTAAGTTAAATATAATTTTCAGAATTTCACTAACAAAGTTATGATAAAGGTAATAAAAATTATTTGTGATGACTTATGGTTTTCAATATCAAATTTGTAAGAGTTGTGAACATCCAATGTGAACACCCAATAATTGGAGTGCAATGTACTTTAACAAGACAACATTTTTTTTTTTTTTTTTTAAATGATTAATTAATTTTCACATATTTAGTGTGACGCTCTTCCATCAAAGATACATTTCGAACACATGACCATCATATCATATATTCAGTCTCACGAAAATCATCACAGATTGACGTGAAATCCGACCAGAACAATGAGGAAACTGCTATGAAGGAAACGGGTCGAACACACGACCTTCAAAGATATACATTTCGAACACACGACCATCATATCATATATTCAGTCTCACTAAAATCATCACAGATTGACGTGAAATCCGACCAGAACAATGAGGAAACTGGTATGAAGGAAACGGGTCGAATTCAAGAAGACAGTTCATAAATGGAAAAAGTTATTTAGAAAGTAGAATATTAAATTCACTGACCGCCCGAAAAAGTGAAAGTCATCTAAATTTAAAAACAAAATATTAATTACATTCAACTCCACAAAAAAAAGGCAAATTGATAAATTAAAAAAAGGCAAATTGATAAATTAAAAAAATACAGACCAAAATAATTAACGTTTAAATTTTAAAGAAACGCAAAGTAAAAGACACAAAGTTAAATCTAAAAAAATTCTCAATTTCTTTTGATGTAAAAGATGGGAAATTTCAAAGTCAAAAAACGAAACAATTTGTTGAAAAGTATATCTCGATTAAAATCAATCATGAAAACTTGTGATTTTCAAACATATAAAAAATGGTGATGATTCTTACAAGGAAAATTCATAGTCATTATTACTTGTGATATTGTCACGGTCATTTGTGAAAATTCTCTTTTATACTAAATAGATTTAAAAAGTTATAAACTCCATCCATTGTGTACCATAAAAAAATAATTAGCTAATACACTAATTATGAACTTACAATGATTGAATTAAATAAAAAAATTGATTAAAATGTAAGATAATAATATATTAATGAAATAATCAAATTAAAGATTGACAACGAAACTGTGTTAAGAGGAGGAGCTTGGTGTGATAGCTAGGTTTTCTCAGTCTTTTCGCTTTACTTACTTGATCAGGTTTCTTCAGACATCAAATCCACCTTCTGTGTCATCACTAGGGCGCAATCTCACTTCTCACAGGTCTGATAAAGAAGTTTTTGAATGGAGTGAATATTGGTTTCGGTCACCTATGCGGGGATGGAGACTGATAGCCTAGGTCATCGATAGTATCATTCACCAGGATGTTGTGTACAGTATATTCTCACCCCGTATGTGCATGATGTCATAGAAGGAAGTTAAGGGTGTCACTTTCATGAGTTGGGAATGGACCTATGTAGGATTAAGGCGACTCTGGAGTAGAAATATTATAACTGTTTGCTCTTAGTCACAAGAGAAATATCAGTCAAATCTGAAGGAAACAATTTGGCTACAGAAATGAATCTTCCACCTCAAACAATTCATTTTATAGATCTATCGTTAAATATCCTGAACCTGGATATTATCAATCCCTTGAGCACAATAGGTTGTCCAAATGGAGTAGTAGCATTAGCTCTAGAGAGTTTGCTTCCCTTTTTGCTAGATCAGAATTTTCCTCCATTAAAGTGGGTGGGTTCAGTGGTTTTACCATCACTTATGAAGTCAATACTGCCATAGAAACCCCTCTCACTCTTTGCAGCTCAACTCTTATCCATTGATTCAACTTTAGATCTTTGTGACTCATAATTATGGCCTCTCAATCTGGTAGCCTTCCATTTTTTTTTATAAAATTCCCTGACGGAAACTCAATATTATTTTGGGTTTGGGCCACAGATCACATCAAACAATTTTAGGAAAATATCATGCACACTTTGGGTATCACGATGATCCTACAAAGTCTTATCTTCGGTGCAAAATCCATGGAGGAAGATGTGAAGTTACAAGATTATAACATCCTCCCGTCATCCACCATCATATTGAACATGAAGCTTTAGGGAGGATCACCTCAACGAAGAAATTCAAAGGGTGTAGGGGGAGTGTCCAGATCTATTATTTCCAAAGGAATAAAATTGAATCAAGGGAAATTTAATGGAGGCTTTTCGTTCATAGATATCCTCAAAGGAATTTTTTTTGCCTCGATAACACCATATCAGACACGCAATTTACCTAACTCCTACATAGTTGAACAACTAAATCAAATCCTATTAATGATTGTAGATCTAGCATAAACAAATTATTTGTATACCATATATGAATTTCAACCAGTGCCATTGAGATTCAATAATTTTTGGCCAAAAAAAGTCGATCTCTTCCATTGGATATTCACAAAGTGGATGATAAATTGTCAGATTCACATTTGTTCTAGGGGGTCTTTCATAGTAAAATTTGCATTGTGAAAGGATTTTGAATAAATATTGCATGAGGGTCAATGGTTTTGGGGATTTGCGGCACTTTTTGTCACCCCTAGGTTCCCAGATTTTGACACCAATATAATTGTGGTATCTAGACTGTCAGTTTGGGTTAGATTACACAATCTACCACTACATTTTTAGCTCCATAAAGTGATAGAAGCCATTGGAAACATATGATGACGATACATAGAGAAATATACACAAATATTTGAGGAGAAAATCTACACGACTAGACAGTTATTCAATTGAGTCAAGGATCCCATAAACCCTAACCTTCAAAAAGGTGTTTATGTGATTTCTTACTCAGGCGGTAAGGAATACATAGGTTAAATAGGTAGGCCTCTTAATATTAGAATTAAAGAACACACTGCCAACTTAAGAAGAGAAAGGACCTCAAAATCAGCCTTAGCAGAACATGTTCACTCTTCCTCTCATTACATCTGCATGGAAGAAGTCAATCTGGTAGAAAAGAAGGCCACTATCTTAAAAGGAAAATCAAAGAAGCGATTGAAATAGAAAAAATGAAGAACAACTTGGACTGGGATGATGGATTAAAAGTAAGCAACACCTGGAAGCCTTTACTTGAAATCTTAAAAAACAATAATTAACTCATATCCCTTAAAATAACCTATTCCCTCCTCTCATTAAAAATTTAGTATAATAAATAACAAAAACGTCAATTATATAATATCCTCCTTAAACAATAAAACAATTAACAACTATAAACATAAATTAGTAATTTTTTTTTTGTAAGCTTGGTAGATCCTTTTCTATTAACACAAAAGAATATTTACAGAGTCAGGGTGGTCTCACCCCGCCCCCAAGGGAAACCGGGTTTCTTGACCACCCATAGTTTTTCACAGCATCCCCAAAAATAGAATGTTTTAACTGTTCATTCCTTGCTTCATATCCTTTATCTATTTCCCTAGTTCTGCCTATATACTGCTTCCTATTTATAAAAACATCAAAATTTTGCATGCCTACAGTAGAGCAAAAATGATACATATCCTAAAACAGAAATCAAACATGCCTTTGATCATTGCTTTTCAGGCTCAGCTTGCTGAGCTTTTTCCTTCTTCACCAACACTCCACTTGCCTCCAGCTATTGTTACAGGTCCTCCAGTCTTTTATCTTGCATAAGCAGGGTTATGACTATGTTCTTCAGTTCTTTTTTCAAATTTGGGATACTCTGTACCATCTCAGCCATCTCCATGGCCACCTGTTCCAAGGCTTTAGCCATGAGCCTTTTCATGACCCAGTACAAGTGAAGAGACTGCTTGTAAAGGATCATTCTGCCTCTGGTATGACCAAGGTCAGGCATGAGAGCAATCCAATCTTCCATCTCTTCTTCAGATTGAGCCTGGATGGCTTCTTCTTCCCAATGCTCCATAATTCTCCTGATCTTGGGATTGGATTTCTCTCTATACTCCTTCTCAGCTATTCTGACCCTGTTTCCAATAGTTTGCCTTGTCTGTCGCATCCCATCTCCCGCTACAGGCTCTGCTTCCCCCTCCAGGCTGGGGCTTCATTGACACCCCCTTCGTCCCCTCCTCTCCGCCAGATCCTTTCTCCGACAACCGCCTCGGCCTCTGCAACCCTTCCCTCCTCTGCCTCTGCCGCGGGAGCCTCCCCTGCCTCTTCCTATAGACCTAGCTGGGACATCTCCTGCTTCATCGATATCATCGGCTGGGTAACTTTTCCACTGGTCTTTCCACGCATCCTCTTCCTGGTTTTCCTCCTGCTCCTCAATCTCCTCTTCTGATATCTCAAACACCTGTATTTTCGGCTGCACTTCATCCTCCACCTTTTGTTTGCCTTTCCTATCTGTTACGAGCTTGCTCTGATCTTCAGGGCCCAGGCTGCGCATCCATCTCCTCACACTCCCACTTCCTTCCGCCTCCATATTCCTTCTCCCTCTGCAATTAACTCCACCCGCTTCCTTTCCGAAATCGTCTGGGCTACCACAACGTTCTGGGTTCCTGACTTCAGGTTTCTTGCTCTCCTCTCGGCACTATTCCCGGCGCCACCCTTCACTCTTAATTCTCCTCTGTTCAGCGATATCATTAACTATGTTATGCTGGTGGATAAGCCCGAGGCCCATAGCATTATGGTCTGTTACCCTCGCCGTCCTTCCGTCCCTTCCAACTATCAGATTACCTGCTCCACGACTCTGTCGGCCGCTCCACTTGCCTGTGGCAATTATGCCGTGATCTTCATCTACTGTATCCTGTTCCATCCGCCGCCAATTCATGATCACCCTCCTCGCCAGCTCATCCAGCCCGATCGGGCGATAAATTAGTAATTGATTACTTCACATATAATCATTTGATAAATTAATATATAACTAATAAAATACATATAGCCATAATTACACAAATCTAAACAATTAAAAATTAACTCTGGGAATTATAGATTATATTATAGCAAAATAACTCACCAAATCTGTCAGGATTAATTAATTAATGAAAATATAAATTAAATAAAGAAATAAATTGTCTGCATGGGGTAGCTCAAGTGGCAATGGCCGTGGAAATGAATTCTTGCCGAACCAGAGATCTTGGGTTCAATTCTTGTACTACCCTCCCCGGAAATGGGGTGAGTAATGGACATGGAAAAACTCGAAAATAAGAAGGTCCTACTGAAGCTTACAAAAAAAAAAATCAATAAATTAATGAAATAAAATAAATAAATAATTAAGCAAAGAAATAAATACATAAAATTAAATTAATAAACATATTATAAGTAATAAAAAAAAATTAATTAATTATCTATTCTTTTAATTTAATTAATCAAACAGATTAGTTAATCAGTTAAAGAAATTATGAACTATTAAGGAAATATTAAAATTTAATTTACATAAATTTAATAAACGTATTAATAAGAATAAATAATAATTAATTAATTATCTATTCTTTAATTTATTAATGAAATTAATTAATTAATTAATTTTTTTTTTGTAAGCTGGGTAGATCCTTTTCTATTAACACAAAAGAATATTTACAGAGTCAAGGTGGTCTCACCCCGCCCCCAAGGGAAACTGGGTTTCTTGACCACCCATAGTTTTTCACAGCAGCCCCAAAAATAGAATGTTTTAACTGTTCATTCCTTGCTTCATATCCTTTATCTATTTCCCTATTTCTGCCTATATACTGCTTCCTATTTATAAAAACATCAAATTTTTGCATGCCTACAGTAGAGCAAAAACGATACAGATCCTAAAACAGAAATCAAACATGCCTTTGATCATTGCTTTTCAGGCTCAGCTTGCTGAGCTTTTTCCTTCTTCACCAGCACTACACTTGCCTCCAGCTGTTGATGCAGGTCCTCCAGTCTTTTGTCTTGCATAAGCAGGGTTATGACTATGTTCTTCAGTTCTTTTTTCAAATTTGGGATACTCTGTACCATCTCAGCCATCTCCATGGCCACCTGTTCCAAGGCTTTAGCTTTGAGGCTTTTCATGACCCAGTACAAGTGAAGAGACTGCTTGTAAAGGGTCATTCTGCCTCTGGTATGACTACGGTCAGGCATGAGAGCAATCCAATCTTCCATCTCTTCTTCAGATTGAGCCTGGATGGCTTCTTCTTCCCAATGCTCCATAATTCTCCTGATCTTGGGATTGGATTTCTCTCTATACTCCTTCTCAGCTATTCTAACCCTGTTTAAAATAGTTTTCCTTGTCCGCCGCATCCTATCTCCCGATGCAGGCTCCGCTTCCCCCTCCAGGATGGGGCTACATTGATGCCCCCTTCGTTCCCTCCTCTCCACCAGATCCTTTCTCCGATGACCGCCTCGGCCTCTGCGACCCTTCCCTCCTCTGCCTCTGCCGCGGGAGCCTCCCCTGCCTCCTCCTGCAAACCGAGCTGGGACATCTCCTGCTTCATCGATATCATCGGCTGGGTAACTTTTCCACTGGTGTTTCCACGCATCCTCTTCCTGGTCTTCCTCCTGCTCCTCACTCTCCTCTTCTGATATCTCAAACACCTGTATTTTCGACTGCACTTCATCCTCCACCTTTCGTTTGCCTTTCCTATCTGCTACGAGCTTGCTCTAATCTTCAGGGCCCCCGCTGCGCATCCATCTCCTCGCACTCCCACTTCCTTCCGCCTCCATATTCCTTCTCCCTCTGCAATTAACTCCACCCGCTTCCTTTACGAAATCGTCCGGGCTGCAACAACGTTTTGGGTTCCTGACTTCAGGTTTCTTGCTCTCCTCTCGGCAGTGTTCCCGGCGCCACCCTTCACTCTTAATTCTCCTCTATTCAGCGATATCATTAACTATGTTATGCTGGTGGATAAGCCCGAGGCCTGTAGCATTATGGTCTGTTACCCTCGTCGTCCTTCCGTCCCTTCCAACTATCAGATTACCTGCTCCACGACTCTGTCAGCCGCTCCACTTGCCTGTGGCAATTATGCCGTGATCTTCATCTACTGTATCCTGTTCCATGCGCCACCAATTCATGATCACCCTCCTCGCCAGCTCATCGAGCCCAATCAGACGTATTAATTAATTAATTAAACAAATTAATGAATTAATTAAAGATATTATTTAAATAATTAATTTTATATAAAATTAATAAAAATAATAATTAATTCAATAAATAATAAATTAATTAACTAAATTATCCCTTTAACTTATTAGTTAGCTAATTATTAAACAAATTATTAAAAATATATATATATAATAATAAAATAATAAATAAATAAAATGGATAACTGATAAGATAATGGCCCCACCTAATTCTTATGATATTTTCTTTATAACATATATATACTATATATATATATATATTAATAGTATATATATATATAATATATATAATATATTACTTATAACCTAAATATAGCTCTTGGATACATCATTAATATCTGGAGAATATCTATTGACTCATCCCCTGATGATGGACTCACATGGTAGTCCAAAATGTTGGGTTCATAGAACTCTATAATACGTCATTCCTCCTCTATCTAAAACTACACAATCACCAGAATTTGTGTAGAGGTGGACCTCAACAAAGGATTGTCGGATCATATCCTCACGACACACAAGAAGTAGTACTTGACACAATTCCTAGATTTTGAGAACACAACATTTAGATGTTGAATAACCCAACAGATGGGACACCTACAACATTCATGTCCTGATGCCATGAAAGTGCCTCAAAGGAGGAAGAAAACAATAAAGCAACCGAAGGGATGGAACTTCCCATGTCAGCCTGACGAAGAAGAGGATGATGAAGAAATTGATCCTCCTACCAATGAAGAAGCACAAAATACAGGAGAAAAAGTAGAAAAGGGGAGCGTTAATCATGAAGTTTCAGGAACTCCAGCACACACATTGAGGCAGGAGATGATCCCTGTAGCAATGGAGACAGGGGACTCAAAATGTCATCATGTATCTGAAAGTTCACATTCAGATAAGGAAAATCCAAGGGTGAATGAAAGTACCCAGCTAACATTTGTAACGACCACTCCTTCCTAAGGATAATGGCTAAAGGTTAAAAAGAGGAAATGGAGAGAAGGGTAACATGTTTACAACCATTTTGGAGTTGTATTTTTGGTCTCTGTGATCACCAATTTCGATTGGCATGATTGAATACATTATCTGCATCTACAACATGTAATTTTGTTGTCATTAATAAAATTACATTTTTTCCTAAGGAAAAAAAATATATTAATTATAAATAATTATAAAAGAGTATGATTTTCAAATATACATTGAATAGTATGGTGGTTGTTACAAAAATAAAAATGTGTCATTCATGATGTCATGGTCAATTACTAAAGTAAGTGAAATTTAATTAAATTGAACATGGATAAGTTAATGCAAGCATTCAATTCAATTAAAATCATCATAGAATTTATTTGTATCAAGTTTATAGACAATTTTTTTTGTGACCTTCCATATGGTATATTATAATGAAAGTTTTTTCCATGTTCTAGAATTCATAGACATATAAACACAAAAGAGAAAAGACAAACAAGTAAATACATTACATAAAATAAAAATACAAAAATCAAAAACCCTATCATCATGAAAAATCCATTTGTAACTAATTATAAATATATAATTACTAAAAATACTTATACAATAATTTGATTCTCAAAGCTGCATTGAATATTGATACTCACAAAGAAAAACCATGCTCATTTGCAAAAATAAATGAAATTTTGTTAAACTAAATGCTAGTTTGAACATATATAGTTTAATACACATTCAATTAATTGGAAGTGTAATTCTTGGATATTATATTTTATGTGTGTAAAATCATCGTAAATGTGGCTTGTATCAAGTCAATAGTCAATTTGGGCAATGACCATCCATACAGAATATTCTAATATAAGCCTCTCTCGTGTTCTAGAGTTTATACACAAACAAGAGCATAAACAAACAAACACATACATCACATAAAATAAAAACACAAACATTTAAAATTCGATCATCATAGAAATTCTATCTAACTATAAGGAATGATTAATTAAAAAATAGTGTTCATTGAATAGTGGTTCTTGCAAGAATTCGGATTCATTCATGATGTTGTTGTCATTTGCAGAAAAAACAAGAATTTATTATATTAAAGTACAAATTAAAGTTCAATACTTTAGAATACACATTTTACACATCGGAAAAGTAATTATTGTATATGATATTACATACGTGTAAAAGCATTATTTTCTTTTTTCTTTTTTCGCTAAGGCAAGAGTGGATCCTTCTAATCAATTAAAAAGAGAAATAGTGTGCAAAAGGTGACCGTAGCGGTGAGGCCCTCTAATATGAAAGGCCTACCCCAATTCATGGTCACAAGACTACAAAGCGAACCCAGGGACGCAAGCCCGCCAAAACGAACAAGCAGTCCAACACAGACCATTGGATCGTGATCTAAAGATCCAGTGGATGAAAAACATATCGGGTGACCAACAAGCACACCTTTTAACAAACCAATCAGACCCGATGACCCAATAGACCATAATCTATAATCCTATTGGGTCCATTTTTGACTTATCCTTTGATCACTTTAACCACCTGAAATCCATCATTTCCATGCAATCCTGGAGAGGTCATGCGAACAGCTCGAGACATAACCATTTTTTCGGGCCCACCAACATGCGCACAAAATCCTGGCCATGGATTAGCCTCACTAGGTCTAACAGTTAAAGATCATACAGTACGGACTAAGAGCACCGACAGTTATCGTGGGATGAAGGTGGAATTCCTCCCCGCCCTTAGCCACGTGTCGTATGTTGAGTGGAATTGCTCCCGATTGTGAAAAACTACTTCTGGCTTGATGAACATGCGATATACCAGAAACCACTCTGAGGGTAGTAAAGCTATTCACCAGGAAAAAATATGAGGTTTTGTGTTTATTGAGAAAATTTGGGCTCCAGTGCATGGGCCAAAGGGAGATGAAGATCCCTCCTTCCAGCCATTCCCCTGAGACATATGGTTTGTCATTACCTAACTTAATGAGGCCGCCATATACTTGCATCCTAAAAAGGGTTGTGCATATGTCATAACTCTTCATGAAGATTCTAGATCAGCTAGACCCCATCTCTGTGGCTCCATTGTCGATTGCTAAGGGTCGTGGATGAACATCCCTCCTTCAACCTATCATCTGTTATCTCCTCTCGCCAGTAGCATAAATCGATATTCTTGTTTCGTACTCCCTCATTGGCGAGCCAATCTGCAACTTTGTTCGCTTCCCTATGAACATGCACCAACCTAAGAGTTCTCATCATTCTTAGGTGTGCTTGAATTATTTGGTAGACTTGCAGAAGTTGCCAATGTTCTGATATTTTTCTCAGGGGCAGTGCCAGCATTTATCCTCTTCGCTGAGTTAATGACTAATTCCGAATCAGCCTCAATAATCACATTGTGAATGTTGTACTTGAACGTATTTCCAGGCAACATTCCATCGCCATGAGCTCAGCCATGTTGTTGGTTTCTTGTCCTAGATAGCTATGGAAGATGATTTGTATGTTTCCTTCCTCATCCCTCAATACCCCTCCGTAACCAGCTTCTCCTGGATTCCCTTTTGAATCCTCGTCTATGTTAAATTTTAAAAACCCAAAAGAAGGGGGTTGCCAAGAAGACTTTTCTACTGAGGGTTCTTTGTTAATCTGCATTGAACCGTGAGGGGATTAACCTTGAGCTCTAACTTCTCGAGAATTCTAGCATCTCTTTGACCAATGGGTTTACCTGTAGTTGCACCTCACAGGATATGAACAGTTTATTTGAGTTGCTTAAAGATTAGCTTGAGTATGTTGCCCATAGGACTCGCTCTCTCCTTGAAAATCCTGTTGTTGTGCTCCTTCAAGACATTCCAGATTATGAATCCTTAGACAGCATCGAGGCATATTTTATGATCTCATTTTTCAAAAAAAAATAATTGCCAATTCTTCAAAGTGGTGATGATGTCATTAACATCTCTGTTTGTCTGCTCAAAGACTTCTCCAACCCAATTCCAAAGTGTTTTGGTGAAAGTGCATCTATTCAGGAGATGATTTGTAGTTTCTTCCTGTTGTCTACATAAGTGACATCTTGAGGGACCAACAAAGCCTCTTTTTTTAAGATTATCCCATGTCCGAATCTTGCCTTGGTGAACCAGCCACTTGAAAAGTTTGACTTTCATCCAATGAGGATTTTCCCAGATTTCTTTCCACTTCTTATCTGTGTTTGAAAGGTTAAACCCTCCATCTATCCTTTTGGCTTCGCTAAAGTTGAAGAGACCCGCCTTTTTCTTTCCCCATCTTAGTTTATCGTACAAGTTTGAGTTTAAGATTTGTCTCATGTCTAAAAGACCTTCAAGGGCTATAGCTTAAGTATGCAGCATGCCCATTCCTCTGTAATCTGGAAGTTTCCATGTTCTCCATTTCCCATTTTTCCTTGATTGATCCCAGTAGTCACTTACCCACCTTAATCCTTTGTTGATGGTATCA
>APFE031599707.1:40904-51414 GCA_000404065.3 Pinus taeda | reverse complement strand
ACCCCATACAGAAATTACCTACATACTAATTCTAAAACACATAAAATAAAAAATGCTTGAGCATATCAAATATACACAAAGATTTTCCCCTGGATCCCAAAATCGAGACTACGAGCTTGATTTTTCATTATGTTTCTTTCGATGTTACAATACATATTTATACATGCTGAAGCTTCCAATACCATGGACCGAAAACCATCGTCCAAAAAACATGTGTGAAAATCATACACAAAACTATAGATGGGCCCGCCCAACATAACATAGGTTCTGAAACCAAAATTTTCTGGGGCACTGCCCCGGACCCCATAGAGTGGGGTTACTTGCGCCCCTCAAATCCCCTGTGACTCCCCCGCTACACATTCAACACAACAAAGGGGGGGCGGAAGTTAACTATGTAACCTAGTCGTGGAAAGAATATAACATAGCCCAACAAGTAGATCACATCAAAGAATATTATGATATAATATTGCATTGCATATTAAATATATTAAATAATTTAAATTGAAAAATTTATTGGGTTTTTTGCGGTAATTTTTTAAAGTGCGAACTATACAAAAGAATAAAATCATAAAAGAATCTTTATCTTTACTTTATTATAAGTTATTTTTTAAAAATAAAATATTTAGTAGTATATCTTATTCAAACATTTTGTTTTATTTTATTTTATGTTTAATTCATTTAAAAATATATATAATTTTTATTATTTTTATCTTTTCAATATATAATATAAAATAAATATGCAATAAAAAATTTTGTTTTATAAACATTCTATTTAGAAGGATAAAGAAATGTATAGAGACATAGTAAATTTGAGACATTTTGAAATGTGTCCTCAATATATTGAATTCTTTTAATTTTTTCAAACATTTTAAAGCAAAATAAACTCCCACCATACTTTTTCTTATTTAAAATACTCAAATCATTAAAAACATCTTTATTTAATTACATAATTATTTATTTATTTAATTATATTTAATTAATTACATAATTATTCTAATTATATTACATATTACAAATATAATATAATTGTATTTAAATTAAAATGTTTTTATGAAATATTTTATATATTGCGGATTTATTATTGGCCTATATATTAAATAATTTAAATTGAAATTTTATTGGATCTTATTTTAGTTAATTTTTTCAATTTGAGCGATAAAAGAATAAAATCATAATAAAAAATTACTTTACTTATTAATTCTATAGGTTATTTTTAAAAATAAATTAATTTAGTTATTATATTTGATTTAGACTTTTGTTATATATATATATATATATATATATATATATATTATTTTTATTTTCGTATAATAATACAAATAAATATGCAATAAAAGTATTTCTTTTATAGATGTTATACTTGGAATCATAGAGAAATGTGTAGGAATGTAGTAAATCTGAGACAATGTGTAATCAATATGTTGAATTTTTTTAATTTTTCAAACATTTTAAAGAAAAATAATCACCAACCATTTTTTTTCTTATTCAAAATATTCAAACAATTAAAACCATTTTTATTTAATTACATAATTATTTAAATATATTCCAATTACAAATATAATATAATTATATTTAAATTAGAATATTATATGAAAAGACACCTGCTTACTGGTCGATCACATCAAAAAAATACATTGAAGACTATCCCCATATCACATAATAAAATATTTAAAACATTATATTTTTTTGAAAAAAATGCTCTCTAGTTTTAGGGATACTCAAACACCATATTGTCACACGTTAGGGTGAACGTATTCAATTAGTTGGTGTGCTGAGTTTTAGTTGAAATTTTTTCTCATAGATATGCGTGAAAACAAAACATTTTAAAAGGAGTTTTTAAGGCCACAACACATTGGAGTGTGTATGTTTGAAGAATAAATTGTTAATAAAAAAAAAATGTTTTTAGTTTGAGTTCTAAAAATATATATAGATGCTTCATTAATGTGTGATGATAACAATATTAAACAATTATTAGAAAGAGAAAAATATAAGAAAATTAGAGAAAAATAAATTTAAAGAGGAAATATATTGATTTGACATATATCTATAATTATAATTTTGTCTTTTAATAAATAATTATTTTTTTATACCTTTATGGGTAGAGGAGGAAGTACAAGAACATTCTCAAGCTTATGATAACTTCAATATAACTTATGATGACAACTTAATATAGTTACAAAGTTTCGCTTTAAATATAAATTTATTATTAATCTCTATTTTAATATTATATTGGACAGGTTTTGTATCATGTGGTTATCTAAATTATGTTTTTCACTTATGGGGATGTGTCCTTCTTAATATTGAAATATTGAACTTTTGTATTATTAGATAATTAATATTGAAATAATGAACTTTTGTATTATATTGATTATTAACATTGAAATAATGAATTTTTTTTGTATTATATTGAAATATTGAGCTTTTCTATTAATAAGTAGTAATTATTAAAATATAGGCCACTTTAACAGGTATAATTACAAACCTTTTGTTAGGCCCTTATACTACTAGTGTAACCCCTTATTGTTATTAGTACAACCCACTTATTATATTGATGTACCCATGTAGTGCTCATATTGTTACTATTGTGCCCCATAGAAGCCCACTATTGTTATTATTGTGCCCTTACATTATTATTGCTATGTCGGCTCTGATTATGTTATGACCCCTTAGACTCCTATATATAAAAAGGAGGTCTTTTCATTTGTATCATCCAATAATTGTTCATTTGCGTAATGTAAAGGAGGTTGACCCCTCGAAGAGGTTGAATTATAAGGCCTTGTTCTCTCTTTTCTATCTTATTGTGAGCTGGTTTCATAACATTTGGTATCAGAGCTTTGGATTCTAGGGCTTCACTGCTCCAAACAGGGCATCGTGGCATTTTCACTACAACTTTTTTTTCTGCGACGTTTCAAAAGCTAAAACAAAAACCCATTTGAGAAGACATTGTGTTGATCTCAGGTCTGAATTTCAGAGCTTTTCGCGGTATATTTGTGGAGATATGATTTGAGGAAATTGGTCTTTTTGCAGACTCGTGAATTACATTCGAAACACGTGACTTGGGGAAAATCGTCATAACTTTCTCTCTGCTCATCGGATTGAAATTTTGTAAAAAGGTACATAAAGAGGATGGACTGTAGTTTCTTTTATATAGTTTTCAATGCCAAAGGTCGAAACAGTGACACGTGGCACTTCATACAAATTCGCTCTTCTGGAAAGGTCTATAATCAGGTCAGCTTGGGAGATTGTGCATAACTCTTTCTTGGAGAATCCAATTTGCATCAGATATCTCAGCAAGTTATTTTCCCTAGCAGATTTAGATATCCAATCTATGACTGTCTTTTAAAATCATCCTGTTGATTTGCATATTTTTGCAATGCTTCAGTTTTGTTATATGTTGTCAGCTCCTCCTACTTCAAACTCCATTCCAAATGTATCTGTTTGTTTGAAGATTGCCTCTATTAATCTCCATAATTTATCTGTTCTCACATTAAATCCATGAGTCAAGACATTTAGCATTTGTAATATCAACACCATGGTTATTTGCCCTATTTCTCTAGCATTAGATGATTTTCTCTATTGCTCCAAATACTACTTAGTGATTAAGTGGAAAGCATCTTTAACGACAGCCCAAAGAATGGTTACATGATCATATTCTTCAATGGAGTACTCCTGAGAAATGAACTTCATCAGAGAATGATTGTCAATATAGCTCAACAAGGATTTCATAAGGACCATTTCACTAATATCTTCTGCAATAATGATCAAGAATCACAAGCTCCCCCTAACTGTATGCATCATCTCTTTTGGCAGAGTCTTCCCATAAAATGCTTAGATTGTCAAAATTCAGGCCAATGACATACGTTGTTGGCTTGAAAGTTCAAAGGACGTTCGCATTGTATTTGCTTCCTTCTCCATACTTGTGTAACTTTCTTCTTTTGCATGGTTCTATCTTGTGTAAGAGCCCAAGTTAAGTTACAATCACGTGCCATATGACCAATGTTATGACACTTGAAGCATTCTGCATTGTTCATGAATAAGAATTCATGATTTCTTCCTGCAAAATTATTTCTTGGAGATTGTTGGGGACTATAATATCTATCTTTATGATATGTTTTACAGTCTTTTTCCATGTGACCAATGTTTGCACAAGAATAAAAATAACCAAAAAAATGAACTTTAGTACCTGGGAGATGGAGATTTCCTTGATGTACTTCTGAAGCCTTTCTGCCTTGAGATCCTTTGATGATAACCATTGCCTCTCACATCTTTGACATCATCTACATTTCTTCTTGGAGCAGGATTTCTTCTTGGAGCAAGATTTCTTCTTGTAGGAGGATTTCTTCTTGGAGCATAATTTCTTCTTGGAACAGGATTTCTTCTGTTGTAGCCTTGATTTTTCTCCTTACGTTTGCTGTAACTGGGAGCACCACCATTTCTTTCTGGCTTCTTCACATCCCTTTGGTTTGAAGCATTATGATTCTTGTTTGAGGATTCACCTGCATACCCAAGACCTGATTTATCAAATGGACATCTGTGATAGCTGAGCATGTCATCCAAGGCATAAGAGCTCTTCAGATTTTGTTCATCCCTTCAACCTTTTTCCTGAGGAAGACAATCTCTTCTTCCAATCTTTCACACTCATTATTCTTCTTAGTAAATTGTTTCTCAGTTTCTTCCTTGATACGAGTAGCTTCATCTGGTTCTATTTTAAGGGAGATGATATCTAACTTAATTTTGAAGATTTTTTCATTCTTTGCTTGACTTCTCTCCATTTCTTCCTTGATCCTTGTAGCTTTAAATGTTTCAGCCTTAAAAACCTTAATGTTAGATTTTAATTTGAAGATTTCTTCATCCTTTGCTTTCAGTTGATAGATCATGGTGTTTCTTTCCTTTCCTACTTCATCAACCTATCCTTCTATGACTTCCATGGTCTTTTCAGCTCATTATGCTTGTTTCCTTGCTTCTTGTAGTTGATACTTGAGAGAGGAGAAATCTACCTTGTACTGACCAATCTCTTCTTCAAGTTTGTTCAAGCTCTTGTGCCTTTGTTCAAGTTGACTTGACAATGTATCTTTCCATTTCTTTGCTTTATCCAATTGATTTGTCATGGATATGAATTCTTCATGATGCTTTCTTTTTCTTTGATGAAATTCCTTCTTAATCTTAGCAAGCTTTTCATCCCTTTCTTGTACTTGAAGCTTGATGAGGTCAACCTTCTTCCTTGTTTGATCTTGGTCACCAATTAGTGCTATCTTCTTAAATTCCTCATTTTCCTTTTTCAATTTGTTAATCTCTTCCATGGTAGTCATAAGTTGAGCAAGGAGTTCTTCTACAAAATCTTTTTCATTCTCTTCATCTTCTAGATCTGCTTTAGCCTTGATGTCATCATTCTCATGTTCAGCTTTTATGATGGGTTCTAGATTTCCTTCTAGATTTCCATCATCTTCTTGGCTGATGGTCATGGTCAATTCTCCTTTTGAGTAAAGGTCATGAAGTTTGTCCCATATACCCTTTGCTGATGAATATTTTCCTAGATTTTTCTTTACAGAATCAGGTAGCCCATTCAAAATTGCCTTCATTTCTTTTCCATTGTACTCCTTGGATTCTTCATCCACCCTGCTATCAACAATCACTGATTTCCAAATTTCAATGTCTTGATTTTGTAATAAATTCCTCATTCTTGCTTCCCATATATTAAAGTTCCCATTGAGCCTTGGAGCCTCCTGAAATTGATTGTCTTCTATTTTAGTAGTAAAGGGAGACACATCCTTAGTTGGATTGGAGACTTTCTTTCTTGACTTCGCCATTTGTGTTCTAAAGATCAACCTTCAAGATGTTAGGCTTTGAATGAAGGTACTGGATTTGATACCAAATTGTTGGAAATACTGAGGGGGGGGTGAATCGGTATTTCCTTTTCTGACTATTGTTTTTCCAATTAAAACATTTATATTCAGAACACAAGATGAAGTACAAGAATAAATTCTTTTATTAATATAATCTTTGCAGTAAAATAGATACAATATATAAGTGGTTGCAATCAGTTGCCAAGCACCAACTTGGACTTTTGTGAGGCTCCAACCTCCAGAACTCCAACTCTATTTCACCAAGGCACCAATCTTGGACATAGGAGCACAAACTCCCAAAGACTTCAATCCTTTCAGTCCCTGAGATGCTAGTTCCAATGACACCTATCCTTCCTACTTCTGAGGCACCAATCCCAAGGACTCCAATCCTTCTTACTTCTGAGGCATCAGCCCCAAGGACTCCAATTCTTCTTACCTTTGAGGCATCAGCCCCAAGAGTTCCAACCCAATCTTGTCAAGGCATGTTTGATACTAATGTTCTTCTCTCATAACTCTTCTTTACTGAGTTATGCCTATTTATAGCTTCACTGTAGTCTCCATGCTACAACATCAATGACAACCAGTATACTTATGAAGGGGTCTTTACAACTCTTCATACTGCCCACACAGAGTCTCCAATAGCCTTCATGATCTCTGATAATGTCTTCACACTGCTTTATTCAGTCTATTGTTAGCTGCACTAAGCTCTGCATAAAGAACAACTTTCTGTTCAGGCATCCGTTCTAATGTCATAGTGAATGCTTCAGCATGAATGCTTCTTTGTTGGTTACTTCTCCCTTCAAACAATGTTAGAAAAAACTTTATTCACTACATCACAGAGTTATTCTTCACACTCCATTGTATACCTAATTAATTCATCATAGGTTTCAGTATTTCATAGGGTGATACGATCAACATAGATGCTCATTCTTTGAGGGCCTCCTATCCTATTGGTCCTTTAGCCATTTCCTATTTTGTTGGACCCTACTGCTGCCTTTGTTTCCTCCAACATATTTCAACAACACAACTACTACTTTAAACGCACATTGTTCTCTTCTTTTGTTGTTGCATGCTTTCCTGATACCTTTGACGATCGACTTCCTCTTTTTCACTGGCTCTTTAGCTTCCTCCTCGGTCTTTGTAGTTTCCTCTGCCTCGCTTGAGCTTTGGTTGTTGTGGCTTCCTCTGCGCTGGCTTGTCCTCTTCGGTGCTTTGGTTTCCTATGCACTGACTTGTCCTCTTTGGCGCTTTGGTTTCCTCTGTGCTGACTTGTCCTCTTCGTGCTCACCAACAATCCTCGGACACATTGATTCAATGGTGAGGCCGAATAATAAACAGAGAACACATATTCCATGTTAAAACTGTAACAATGCTCCTTTTTTCATTCATCATATACATACACAGGACTTTGCAATTTAACAGAGAGACTGTACCAATTAAGAAAGCCCATGCCTGCCACATAATCATCGCAGTCGCAGTTGGCTTTTGTTCAGGCCTCCTGAACTATCGCGTATGTTTTATATGCATCTTTAGCGTTTTTAACCAATTATATGTGTTAATGTCGCGGATCAAGATCTTGCCAATCGAACGGCCACGATTTAATCGCCATATCAGTGATTGGCAGTTGCAAGGCCCTTATATCAGCACTATCCCTTGGTAGAGGTCTGATGCGATATCACTAATTGCTATCGGCAATTGCAATGGGTCGCTTAACACTTTATAATTCTTGCTCCCGAAGTGTTGATGTGATATATGTCGGAAATTGCAAATCGCAAAGGTTCAGGTCTAGACCTTAACATAGACCACTCACTTATAGTGATGCGATAATATGTGCCAGACCCAATAGGACTCAACACTCCCGTGCATGAAATTTCAAGTCCGATTTCCCAAATCCGCTAAACTGTTTAGCGTGATTTTATTTGTGTAAATGAATTCGACGATAAAGAAGCAAATACACAAGGGTGATGTTATATTGGTTCTATGGACCCGATAGCTTTAAAACGTCTGCCTATAATAATTTCCCAATACACCTACGATTTTTGCCTCCGATAGTGTAAATGCATATAATATATATATATATATATATTATATATATATATATATATATATATATATATATATATATATATAATATTATATATATATATATATATATATATATTATATATATGGCTCCTCTTGCTCCAATGTGGCTCCTCTAGCTTGGTAATATCTTTCAAAGTCCTCCTCTGATACCTTCATACCTTGATGGCTTTTGCCTTTTCCGATATGCCTCTCTTGCTCTGATATTCTGCAATATGCATATCTTGTTGACTCCTCCGCTAACAAACTCTTGCTTATGGCTTGGCTATCCTAATGGCCTTGCTCTTATCTCTTCATGGATTTGCTCTGCTTCTCCTTGGCTTCATATCATCATCTAGTATCTAGAATATTGCCATATTGACATCAATGACAAGCTAGGTCAACATCTTTCTTAGTTGGTCAATATGTTGTACAAAGAAAAATTATGTGTACATATGAAAGTAGCATGGGTACAATTTATCCATGTCATCATAGAAAAAGGGACTATTATTTGTTAAGCAAACATTTTGTTCCTTTAATTGGGGGAACTATCAAATAGGTAAAGTTTAACTAATCCACCTCTCCTTGAGAATTTTAAATGTTCTATGTATTAGACATAGTGTGTGCCTCTAATTCATTTATAAGCATGGTTGTTCCTCAACACTTGATAAGCCTATTCTTCATATATATTATAAAACAAAAATCCAACATAAGTACATGCACAACCATGGCCATATATGTGATCACCTTTTTTAACGCATATTGTAAGGCATGCCTAAGATTGTTTGAAGAAGCTATATAAATGTTGCAAAAAATAGAGATTGGTATATATATGAGTGGTATACTTATATCATGCTTTATGGGGAATCAAAACCTCATCTTACATCTCTATCCCATTAGCATAACAACCTTGTAGTTGTAGATATCTATTATCAAACATCTTTACATGATTTCAATACATAAATCACATAACACCAAAAGAAACATTGTCCTTCATAATATTTTTGATAGATTTGAATCACTTGGTTCATTCTTCATGGAAATTAATTAAAGAGGAGAAAAATGGAGCCGTCACATTCCCCTCTACATACATGATCCATTGGGCATTGTTGAGAAACATATGTTTGAGGATAAAATTTTTTTCACTTATTCACATGATAATAATGAACTCAAAAAACTAAAAATGCATTCTCTCACATATTATGAGGTATGAACCAAGATACAAACATTATAATGACAAAATGATAGAGAAAATGGAACAAGTAGAGAGGGTTGCTACAAAATTTCAAGCATTATAAGGGAAAAGAAGAGAGAAGAAAAGAAAATATCATAATCTTATAACAATGATAAAGCATAAATGAGGATAAAAACATGGAAGGATAATCCTAAATCTAAAATGGAAAAGAAAAATTGAAGGTAGGATAACAAGAATGAGGTGAAAGCCAATGGAAGAAGGATACACCCTCAAAATACCTTGTAGAATGGTTATGCCAAAAATGGTTACTTTAGGGAAAATTTCATTCCTAATATCTATTCATAAAGTAGCCAAATAAAAAATGGTTAGTGAGAAGAAGAGGTAGACTCATAAGTGAAGAAAATTAAGAACTTGTAATCACTACCAAATATGATGAACAAAAATTTGGAAGAAGGATACACCCTCAAAATACCTTGTAGAATGGTTATGGCAAAAATGGTTACTTTAGGGAAAATTTCATTCCTAATATCTATTCATAAAGTAGCCAAATAAAAAATGGTTAGTGAGAAGAAGAGGTAGACTCATAAGTGAAGAAAATTAAGAACTTGTAATCACTACCCAATATGATGAACAAAAATCAATTTGGTCTAACAACAACCACTCTTATAGTACTTGCCTTCACTCTTTGCCACTATTGACAAAGCAACAAAGATTGATAGACAAAATAAAGAGTGTGGGATCGAGATAACATTCCTGGAAAATTAGGTTGACTTATAAGCGAAATCAAGATATTGTTTTAGATTTCATTCATGACGGATTGGAAATCTAAGATAAATTTAATAATGTAAAAAGAGAATTCTTGGAGAGAGCTCAAAATTTTGGGGAAAAAACCAAAATATATCCAATATCCAAAATCAAATACATATATGGAAAATATTTTCTAAATATCTTAGTAAATCTACTTCTATCTGTTTCTATATATCTATAGTTATGAGTGAAGTACCAAGTGGAGGTATTAGTTCTTCATTCTATTATCCCTGGGAAGAAAAATTCTCCCTTGGTTGGATAGATTACCATGTTTGTATCAAAGAAATGACAAATATATCTTTTAGTGATATTTTGCACAAATCCCCTTATTAAATAAGAATGATGTATGTATTCATGCATTTAACATAAATTGATAAACTATAACATAACAAAGAAGCTTTCCGAAAAACCTACCACCTCCCCTTATTCATTTTTAAAATAATTATTTTTTTTCATATAGAAAAAATAATAAAAACCCATGAATATTAGATTCAAAAAGAAAAGAAAATGCCTTCACTAGCTTTTATGAAACAACAAAATACACATGAAAAATTATGTTGAAGATCAAATTATATATATTATGTTAATTAAAGCTTTAGTCTTG
>APFE031599707.1:2756-40566 GCA_000404065.3 Pinus taeda | reverse complement strand
TATAAAAAATATTAAACTCCACCAATTAACTTTAGGACTTTAAAACAAAAAATCTACATTAAAAAACATCATATGAATTTACTATTTTTAATAAAAACATGACCCATTGAACTTAAATTTAGAATTCTAAATTATTAACAAACATTAGACTCTCCATTTCTTTTATCCTCTGTATATAAAAATTTAAGATAAATGTGTACCTCTATCTCCTCTATCCTTAATATCATCATCATCATAAAAAAGATAAATATATATTAATCTTTTAAATAAATTTGAAAAAATATTTCAAATATACATGGAAACCGGAAAAAATATTAGCTATAATTCACTCAGTGATGAAACAACTCACCCCACTTTACTTTGCATAATAATTATATAAATTCATTTCTAATTCTTTAAACAAGATATAAGGTTTATACCAATTATTATTGTTATAATTATTATTATATAGATTATAGGGTGGATTCCATCCAGTAACACTATAAATTCTAATAACACTTTATAACACTATTACTATAAACTCTTGTCACAAATAAAAATAAATTAAAAAGATCTCCTCAAACATAATATTTCATTTACACAGCCATCAACTGCCTCTAAAAACTTCTCCATTGAAATATTGATATATTTATTTTATAGCCTCCACACAATGATTCTTCCGTATATGAACATGTTACCATTTTCGTAACATGTAGTTTCAGAGGGTTATACAAACGAAACACAGTCTTCACATCTTTACCTCTAAGTGATTCGAATCTGGGCACAGTGGGACACAACTTTAATAAAGCGTAAATATGGCAATGATGAAATCATGAAAGAATATAAAGATTAGCTTTTAAACGATGTACATGACCAAAAAAAGGACGTAGGATCCACAATCTGTTAATAAAACATTCGAATCCGTCGCCAGCTTCACGATATGCTCTTCGACCTCCCTCTCAAACTCTCGTGTAGACAATATAATGCGATTCTCATTTCCGAATCCATGATCGTACTTCTGAACAGCTGCGAACCTGGAACGTAGTATTACCGGTCATTTTATAGATTTTAAGAATATTTGAAAGCTCAATAATTTCATTTTAAAATTTTAAAATATTCTCAAAATCTCCAACGTAGTTTCTGAGTTGTATGCAGCTTTATAAATCCTTCTAGAAAGCTTTCAAACGAGGGATGTGAAATCATTTACGACTTTTGGAATATGGTCTTTTACTTTGCTTAAATGCTGGCAGATTAAGGAACATCACCAGCGTCACAGAATCTGATCATTTACCATTTGCTAAAGCAAGATATGGTATACTACAGAATCTGAACATGTACCATTTGCTAAAGCAAGATATGGTATACTACAGAATCTGAACATGTACCATTTGCTAAAGCAAGTGATAGTCCATTCCCGATACCATAGTAGTCTCGACACAAATTCAAACTCCTGAGTGAAGACATGAAAACTCTGAAAATCATCACAGCAACAGAGTCAAGAGGTCGAGAAATTCCGCGTTTCGAATCCATTTTTCTCGCTGGCGAGGTAAACTTGTTTTTCTGATCCATCCACTTTTTTTCACATAATTTTGATCTCATCCATTCACTTTTCACAAAATTTAATTGATTACAAATGCTGTATAAAAATAGGTCAAAAATCCTCCACTTTTGTACTCCAAATTTTAATGAAACTATGACTTTCCATTAAAAAAAAAAAATCATTCCAACTCACTTTAAAGGAGAATTTCCATTAACAATACCAGAAGTAGTAAAATCATTCCAACTCACTTTAAAGGAGAATTTCCATTAACAATACCAGAAGTAGTAAAATCATTCCAACTAACTTTAAAGAGAATTTCCATTAACAATAACAGAAGTAGTAAACTCTTGAAAAAATGTAAAATTAAGGAATTTAGACTTCTTTGATCCATAACATTGTTTAGAGAATTTTCGGCGTAATCACATAAATATTCTTTTGTCGAACGTTTCGAACCAACTAGTGTGATTCATGTCAAGACAACATTTGTACAATACAAGAAGTGATTCATGTCAGGACAAGATTTGTACAATGCAAATCTTGTACGCACAAAATTCTCTAAAAAATGCAAAATCTTTAAAAGTTGCTAGAAAGATAAAGAACGAGATAAAAGTTTCAAAACCATTATTATTAGTTGCCTCGTATATTATAAAAAAAATATAGTAATGATATTTAATTTTACATATTTGAAATAATAACCGTCATAAAATTATTTATGATTAATGAATATTATCAATAACTTAATGCAATTTAAAATTAGGGAGATGTGTTAAGTGATTAAAAGTGAAATCTTATTTTTCATGGAAATTTTTAGATAAATTGTCTACAATTTAGACAAGATTTGTTGTAATTGTAAGTTTAAGTTGTACAATGTACACAATTCAATTTAAGCAATTCAATTGTCTAAAAAAACCCCAAGCATTGAGCCAGTTTATACATTCAAAAAGACAATTTATATATATATATATATATATAGTATAGATCCATCATGCCACTCAAAAAAGATTGTTTTCTCAAATTTTACATTTTAAAAAGAAATGTGTACCACACAAAATTTGATTTTTCGCTTTACTTACTAAAACCATGATAAATCTATACACATATTTAATATATAATATAGTATTTTATTAATCTATCATTTTTAATATTATATTCTTTATTGCAATAATAATATATTCTTATTATTATTGATAATATTCAGCTCATTTTCTTTGTCATATTATCATTATTATGTCAAAAGATAGATCTAATTTCAAAACATTCTCCTCCTTGGTATTCAAATATTTAAAAATATTCATTTCATAATGTTGAACACATCAATCTCCATGTTGCATCTTAGTTTCTTATAAATAATAAACATTTGTATATTTGTTTATTTGAAAAATAAATATTTTATAAACATTGGTATATTTAATATTCACTAAATAAATAAAATTTTACTTTTTATATTTATGGGAATTATAAAAACTATATTATATTTGGTATTAAAAATAATATGATATCACATATTTGGCCAAAGGTTATTCTTACATAGCACACAAATTTAATTCTAAGGCTACCAAAAGGCCCACCAAAATCTCCTATCATAGGACACTCACCATAAGACTCTTGAAATGTTTTCTTATTCATCATTTTATAGGGTCTTAATAATAACCGTAATAATCATATCTTTCTAGACCTTTCACTACCAAAATAAAAAGAAATGAGGAAATAGGATCACCTTGACTAAGTCCAAGAGTGGGGTTAAAGAACGTAGATGATGCTCCATTCAAAAGGATAAAAACCCCATAACCAACTCAATTGCTTACTATAATTTAGGGATTCCTTTACTTGAATGGGTGACCTATACATTATAATACAATTCATGGTGTAGTATAAAATAGCTACCACTGGGAGCAAAACAATGTGCATGCACCATGACTTCATGTAGGCCAACCCTTCTAGTACATTCTCTTGCACATTTCAATACAATTCATGCTATAGCATAAAATAGCTATCACTAGGTGCAAAACCATGTGCATGCACCATGAATGCATGTAGGCCTAGCACATTCTCTTGAACATTTCAATACAATTCATGCTATAGTATAAAAGAGCTACCACTAGGTGCAAAACCATGTGCATGCACCATGAATGCATGTAGGCCAACCCATCCAGCACATTCTCTTGCACATTTCTTCCATGTGCTTTCCTTTGGTGACAAGCCCCTGACACTAATACCTATCACAATCTTGAGGAAATGACTTCTACTTATGCAAAACTAAAGTGATTGATGGGATCTTTGTCAAGAGTTGTTGTACACAGCGCTAGAATTCAAAATCTAGTTCATCATATGATTGTAGTAGCACCTTAAAATCTTGGAAAAAATTGGCAACCACTTCCTTTATAGAAGGCCCCAAGCTAGGCCTTAATTCATTGCCTAATTGAATCACCTTTGCTTCTTTAGCCTGGACATCTATGAATGCAAATTATTATAGCTCATCCTGCTCTTGAGACTTTTATACAATAGTAGAGATCATTTGTTACTCAAGTTTCTTTTGAGCTTGTGGCTCTTCTTAGTTTGAGCCTCTAATTCTTTCAACACTTCCACATCGTCCCTTTGATTGGAACACAACTCCTCTAGCCACTACGCAACATTTTTTTTATATCATCCTATATGATATGAAAGGGTAAGTTCCTTAAGGTTGTTTGAAGATATGTGCATGCTAGTATGAATATATTATACATTTCAATCATTTCAATCTCAAAATGAATTTAATCAATGTACCTCTTGACTAGCATACATGAAATTTAAAATGACTCAATGGACCCTTGGATCATCTATGTATACCACTTGTAAAACACCTTATTAGTTTCCTAATAAACCTAGATATGTATATGTGATGTTACCAGAAAAGAGACTTAGTTGTAGGAAATGCATTTTTAATTGATGTGTCATACTTATGTCCTAGTGGAGGCTTCCAAACTATCGTTGCCAATAAAATTAAGACACTACAATAATAGAATTCACTTAATGCTCTTGTGCATCAAAGAAATCTTGTATAGATTCAATCATAAGGTACCTATACCAACACATCTTGATCCCTTGCATGAACCTACCTAACACTAACTGAACCCCCAATGGGTACTCATGCTTCTTGTATTTGCAAATCAACTTGCAAGCAAGCAATTCTATGGAAAATAAAACACTTGAATCTTTGATCACTAAAAACAGTACACCTCACATTCCTTAGTGGATTCCATATCTCTAGTAGACATCCTCTACATGGGTATTATGGGATAAGATAGTGTTTATGGGATCCTAACTATCCTTGGAAAAGCTAAGACCATATGCATTGTTTCCATGTCTATAGGGTAAGCGAATTCCAACCAAAAGAATCCTCAATACAACTTGGTCAATAAGAAGTGAGTGTATCAATTGATGATGGGGTATGGACAAAATGTGGAACAACCAACAGGGTCATGATGTGAGACTTGTAAATCGTCTTAAGACATTCCTTCGGGATAACTTTATATTCTCCATTGACTTTGAAAATAACCTCGACATAATAGTTAAAATAAAGATGTAGAAATTGTACCCCATTTCGTATAGTAAATTTTGTCAGAAAATCAGAAAGGCAGAAATATTTTATTTATGTTGATAATTACTTATGATCTCTTTGAATTCTTATTATCTTTCTTATGTTCCTTATTAAATTTGTTGATTAAGCAATTACCAAAACAAAAACAAAAATATCAATGAAACCAGATGTAGGCACTCAATCAGGGCTACAACCCCTATATAGAGGAAAACCCAATCAACAACTCTTCCTTTAGTAATTCAAATGAGATAGACCAAGACCCTAGACCAACAAACCTTCCTCTTCCACCAATTCATCCTTCCAATAAGATACAACAACCTTAAATAGTATCTTCTTGTCCAATAGCTACAACCCAACATCAACCTAGAAACTTTGGCCACAGCTACTACAACTGTTGCAGAATTTCAACCTACTAGCTACTGCAGATTTTTGGCCCATCCAATAGCTTCACATCTGTGGGAAAAGAGAGATAATTTCGACTTATTATGCTTGTGAGAGACCCCCTTCTCCTTCTCCATCCTTTTCCTCCTATTCCTTAGAAACTCACACTTTTTCTTTGCCCATAAACTACAAATTGAACTTGGTGAGTTGGTGCTCTAAATGAATTCAAGTTGTTTCCTTTATATAGTGACTCTACTACCTATTTTTGGTCATCTTTTCCAGTTTGAGGCCAACTTGGTGGAGGAGGCCTAAAAGACCTAATTTAAATGAAAATAAATTTATTTCTTGACAAAGAAATCCCAAGAAGGGTCTTTTAAAGTATGATATGGACAAGGACACTTGACAAAAATCCTAGAACCCTGCAATGGAGGTTTTGACCTAAAAATAATTGACCCAAGCATGAAACCCATGCTTTAATAAGCTAATTTATTTAATAATAAAAATTATTTTTATTTCTTTTGATAAATACATTACATCATGACTCGAATACAATTATGAAGACCGACACTATTTAGATTCTTCAACACTATTCATAATTACAAATATATAGGGGTACATGGAAGATCTCCAAAATGAACTGCGAATATTTTTATCACACTCAATGTTGCAGACTAGATAGCTGACCAGGATAATCTAGCTAGGTTGGACTAACTGGTGGCATTGGAAAGAGGACGTAGAGGGCTTCTACAGGTCACAATTTCACAACTTAAAGATTCGAAATTACAGAGTTACAGTCATTTCAAGATCGATCTCCTAAAATCAAGAAAAAGCAAGATGAGGAAGTTTGATGGCAAGGATCCCGTAAATTGGATACTTCAAATGGAGCAATATTTTGATCTACATGGTGTACCACTATTACAAAACGTATGTATTGAATATTCATATTTAGAACCAGATCAATTTTTATGGTATGAAGGGTTTTGTTCTCGTAAACAACTTGTTATGTGGTGAATTTTCATGGAGGAAATGATAGCACATTATGAGGATACAAATTGCAACACCTTCTTTAGAGTAACACCAAAATAATTGGAAAGAATAAAAGCGCTTTGTGACATAGTGGAAAGAAAAATTATGGAAACCAGGAATCATACCCCTCACAACTATAAAGATGGAAGTGTTGTTTCTCCTAGCCTTCCACAACCTACAAGGGTTACACCACAACAATTGGAAGAAAAAAGAGAAAAAGGGCTTCGTTACAATTGTGATAGAAAATGCACTAAAGGTGTGTGTTGAGAAGAAATTATTTTACATAGAATATGAAGAGGAGTAAAAAAGGATCCAGAAACATCAAAAGAAGAGGATATACACCAAGACCCCACCCTAGAGAAAGAAAAAATGAATTAGACCATATCTTGTAAAGTATTGGCAAGAATTACCACTCCTCAAACTCTCAAGATAGAAGGACATATCAAGAAGAAAAAGGTGCAAGAAGTTGAAATATCAACAGTCGAGAGAAAGGAGAAATGAATCCTAACCTATATCTTGTATTCATTGGTCGAATTAGCCACTCAAATATCAAGATAAAGGGCATATCAGAAGAAAAATATGAAGAAATGAAAGATCATCATCGACATGCAAGAAATGAGATCTGACCAAATATCTGTAAAAAGATTTGTGAAGAAATTAAACCACTCTCAAACTCTAGAGGTAGAAGGACATATCAGAGAAGAAAAAGGTTCAAGCAGTGAAAGATCACATCGAGCATCAACAACAAGTTCTCCAACTTTTAAAGGATAACGCCACTTCGGCGCAAAATCAAACGAAACAACACATAGATCAACATCGTAGTGAAAAATGTTTTGATGTAGGTGATTGGGTGTTTTTACTGCTACATCTCAAGCAAGCTATTTATGAGACGGAAATGTTGGCAATACTACATGCACTTAAAAAATCGCGACCTTACCGAATGGGAAGACTCTTCAAGGATGAGGATGTGGACGCATTGTTTTGTGCTATTTCTATTATCCAACCAAATTGGATAAACGAAGCAAGAGATGAATGGAAGAAGGACGAAGAAGTATGGCCACTTATTCAAAAGTTGCAAAAGATCCTAATTCAAACAATATTGCCAGAATTTGAAGAGGAAGGAAAAATCATATTGGAACCTGGAGCAGTCACAGAAACAAGAAACCAACAGCTACGAAATTGATCAATTTCATAGTATCTCATCAAGTGGAAGAACTTACCCGCTAAAGATTCCACATGGGAGGACAAAATTTTTATACAGAAGCATCAGGAACTACTCAAGTGTTGAGGACAATGCTTTTTGAAGGAGACGGGCATGTTAGGCCCATATACTATTAGTGTAACCCCTTATTGTTATTAGTACAACCCACTTATTATATTGATGTACCCATGTATTTCTCATATTGTTAATATTGCGCCCCATAGAAGCCCACTATTGTTATTATTGTGCACATACATTATTATTGTTATGTTGGCTCTGATTATGTTATGACCCCTTAGACTCCTATATAGAGAAAGGAGACATTTTCATTTGTATCATCCAAGAATTGTTCATTTGCATAATCTAAAGGAGGTTTCCCCCTCGAAGAGGCTGAGTTCTAAGGCGTTGATATCTCTTTTCTATCTTTTTGTGAGCTGGTTTCATAACACTTTTTATGTTTATGTCAAGCTTATGATAACTTCAATATTGCTACAACTTTTTTATGTTTATGTCAAACTTATGATAACTTCATAAATTACAAACTTTCGCTTTCACAAATATGAATTTATTGTTAATGTCCGTTTTAATATTGTATTGAAAATGTTCTGTATCATGTGCTCGTCTAAATCATTTTTTGACTATGTGGGATTTGTCCTTGTTAATATTGAAATGATGAACTTTTTGTATGAAATTTTGTTATTATTAGATTATTATATTAAATAATGAAATTTGTATTATATTCATTATTAATATTGAAATAATGAGCTTTTGTATTATTCTTCTTATTTTTTATATATATATATATATATATATATATATAATATATATATATAATATATATATATATTATATATATAGATATATATTATAAGAATTGAATTAATAATGAGGGTAATTATCATATATTTAACTCGCCCATCTTTGAGAAAATTGTTTCAAAAAATTGTTTTTGCACTATGGTTATAAATTTCAATCATTTTGGATTTTTAAGTTGCACTATTTTGTTTAGTCTAATATTGAAGTATATAAAAAACAAGTAAAGATGAAAATGGATTGTTTTCCTAATACATTTCGAGATTAGAATAATCAATGAATGTTGTTCCTATTGTCATTTAACATTTTTCTTCTTTTCTTTGTAGTACAGAAGGCAAATTTTCCTTTGTTGCCAGCAAAGGTTGTTTCCTTTGGTATGGATACTGCTATTTTGGAAATTTCTCCCCTTTGACATTATTGAACTTCTCTTTCATTGGCTTATTTTGTTGGTGTTGATGAAATTTAAGTTGGTTTGTAGACAATGGTGTTTTGTTTTGAAAAATCCATTTTTCTTGTGGCTTGTGATCAATGTCGTGAGATGGAGTTAGGTTTTATTTCTTTGTCCACTCGTTTTCGCAACGATTGGTTCCTACCATCATATCTTAACAATGGTGATCACTTGTCGAATATTGTGTTTCCATTTCTTTATCCTGCATAGAGAATTAAATGTACAGTAGGATCAATGATTCTCTTCAACATGCCTCGAAGTTATTTGCATGCAAAAAATGATTTCATTATCAACCCTTTTATGAAGAATTTTAGAAATGTTGGACTTATTAGTTTTTGGGAGCAAGGATTCTTCTCTTTATTTAAAAAATGCAATCCAGGAAATTATGAATGGGTGCTTCTGAAACATGTTTTTGAAAACATGGAATCACATTTTCCCATTTGCAATAGTGTTGACAATGTTTGGAAGAGGACAAAGCTTCCATATGGTGGTGTAACTCCATCAAAGGAGGTTATCTTCTTTGAAGAAAAGTTTTATTGGGTATATCTAGACAAAAATTATGAAGATTACCCTACTTATGGTTACAATATCTACTGGTTGGAATTGAACTAAAATAATTAGGGTTATTTGTTTATTCCAATTGTTGACATACAATGTATGTCGTTAGGGTTATATAAGAATCAAACCTGTTTGTGTTGTTAATAATGGTGGCATGTCCGTTTGGTCACTTGAAAAGGTAAATAATTTTGAATTTGGTCGACTGTCGAAAGAGAAAAGTTTGAAATATTTTGAAGATGATTAGGGACACAGATGGTCATTGATTGAATCTGTCTCTTTGGATATAAATACTAAATTTCTAGGTTACGTACCTTTGCGCATAGTTGGAGAAAAAATCCTTATGCTCAGTTGGTCTGGAGTGTAGTTAAAGTTGTATGATTTAATGAGTGGAATATGAAAAACATCGATTCTTGATGGATTTTCCAAGCTAGAGCATGAGCTTCTATCTACAAATAGTTGAAGAATTTGATGTTGCCATTGAAAATCGAAATCTTTTTTCACTAATTCCTAATCTAGGTTCTATTGTTGACATGCCTCCACTACCTATGGATGTATTCAATTAGTGTTTAAGGCATGAAGATGTTATTTTTTGTGTATTATTGAACACCATATGTATGTTTAATGTTTTTAAAATATTTTTGTGAACATCATTGTAATTCAAATATTGAAGCTATATTAAGGAGATAGCCTCAGGGTTCTCTCTCCAAATAGTGGATTATTTTGATGATGCCATTGAAAATGGAAATGTATTTTCGGTTATTCATAATGGAGATTGTATTCTTCACATAGGTGCAATATCTACGAATGTATTAATTTAGAGTTTGAGGCTTGAACATGTTTGTTTTTTGATAATGCAGAAGACCTTTTGTATGTTTTGAAGAACTTTTTCAAAATCATTGTAATTCAGATTTTAAAGTTATATTGACAACATACATATGGTAAATTTCAAATGCGGTTTGTATTTCTTTCTTTTTTTTAATTTCTTCAACTTGTTGTTCTATCAATTATGTGTAAGGGGGACATTTTTTTATGTGTTCCAAGTTTGTCGTGGAAAACATAATTTCTCAAATATTTCTTCTCTGCAATTTTCTTCGTTTTTAGTTATTTCAAGATTGTAGAGTATGTATTAGTGTGAAAAAAAATTGTGAAATGACTTTTCAACTGACTTTAACTTTATCATAGAGATGTTGAGTGAAATAAGAAGGAAGAATGGTGCAAAAAATCCTCCCTCTACTGCTACATGACAATAATTAAGTGAATAACAATGGTAGTGGTATCAATACAATAAGGAAGTCATTAAAGCATGGAGAAGAGTTTCGTATCAACAAAAGAGAAGAGCTTTAGTGAATGATGAAGAAGGAGGACCTGTAAATCGTAAGTATGAAAAGACCGGTGAAAATTTTGTTTTGATTGTCATTTCATTGCATGTTTATCATCTGAAAGAACTCATAATTTTTGAAGCTTTACTAACTTTTCTCTTTTTTCAGAAAATTATGTTTCAAAAGAGAGTCTTCATATGAAAAACAATGTTATTTCCTGTGAAAACAATGAAAGCAATGTAGTTTTTGGAGTTCATGAGCACTGTGGGAATGAGGAATTTCCTAAAATGGTTGAAAATTGTGGGAGACTGTGTTGGTGAATAGGGTCAAGTGTTTCTTGGTAGCGACTATATAGTTAATATAGCTACCCCTTCTAAATTTGTATATAATGTGTTTTTTGGAACAATGTAGGGAGTTCAATTTTTTTTTGTTTTTCATTTTATTATCTTCTTCATCTAAACTTTTACTCTTCTTTTTTTGCTCGTATTGCTTTTTTAGAATAGTTTCAAAATCGTTAGTAGCCGACAACTAGATTTGGAAGTATTCAAACCTTTATTTCTTGCTGAATGTGAGGGTCGACGACCAACTTGTCAAACTTCAAGAAATGATGAAATGTACAATAACAATAATCATAAGTTTAGAAAATTTTGTTTGTACATAACATAAGATTATGTTTACATTTTTGTTTTCTTTGTTGTTTATTTTCTCGAAATTTTGGTCTTCCTCCATATATCTTCTCAGATGTTCTATGCTTTTTAATATTGTGTTTACATGGGGACCTTTGGTAGATGTGAGAACCTTGGGGGTTGTGGAAATGGTCGAATAGATGTTATAATGGAATATAGGGAATCTGATTTCAGAGAAGAAGTTGTTGCATATGATGTTTCTGGTGATAGTAATATGATTGCTCGAATGATTGATGATTTGGGAAATATTGGAACTAATATTTGTCAACGTAGCTCTATAAAGAATATTTTTGAAGCTAAGGAATGCAAGAATAATTTTCATCTTGGTAGAGCACAGGTCCTTAATGCAAATTTACTTTTAGAGGTTTAATGGTTGTCAATCTTAAATTTATATTGTTTTACGATTTTTTTTTTTTATTTTTTTCACAAAATTGTGTTCAGCTGAATAGTGGTCAACAAAGAAATTTGCAAGCAACGCAAGCAATATCAGTTTGACCATTTGCACATGGAAGATGCAATAATGAAGAAAATGTAAATTGTTTTTTGTTATAATAATATAAATTTGTTTTTTTTTGTAGATATTTCGTTCTTACAATCATTATTTTCTTTGTTCGAAGCAAAATTTGGTTAAATGTAATGAATATAGAAGAATAATTTCCCATTCTATTATAGAAAGAAATGATATAACCAATATTCTAGTTCCACGAGTTGTTTCACATGATCACCAAGCTAGGATGGTGTTTCGTAGAGAAAATGAAAGTCTTCGGTATCATTTTAGAGAACAAATAATTAATGTGAATAAAACATTTCGGTCGAGGATTGATAGTTTGGCATCGGTGTAGATGTGCCATGTATGTAATGAATTTTATCCTTTTATACAATTTGTTAGATTACACGAGTGGCCGATTTGTAAAAGATGTAAGGTTGAGAAAGGTGCTCATCACTTTTGTCACTTTAACAAATGGACCCACGTAAGCAACCCGAGGTTCTAACAATTTTGACACAAGTTGAAGAGATGTTAATAGCGTGGGTAAATCCAATATTGTAAGTAACTCATGCTCGTGGTGGTAAATATAAATATAGTGGCCACACGAGATGCTTTCCACAACATATTTCTTCGATTGTAAAGAAGATTCCACGACGTGTTGAAGAACTAGATTTTTTTTATTATAAGAAGGCAAGGTGTACAATCTTAATACTATGAATTCTATTTGAAGACACAACGTGTGATGGATACATTGTGTTATAAAACTGAAATGGACAAGTACTATAGGAATGTTAAAATTCACATGGATTCAGTTGCTTCTCTCCCGGAAAGACCTACTGATGTTTTAGAAGGTTACAATATGGTGATAGTGATGTTGATGATATACCTAGGATGGATGGAAGCGAGATGGGAAGGTTTACAATGTGGTAGGGGTGCATAGGTAATATTTGAATTATAAGGGCGGAACTAGCTCCTCGGGGGAAGGAGATAAAGGAAAATGACGGACTAGGGTTTCTGACAAACCCTTACACGGCGCAGAGACAAAGTAAGCAGCCTCTCAAGCCCAAGCAGAACTATTGCCAGTATAGGCTCTATGCTTCTAGAAGCAAATAACAATGAATACTCCGATGGTGCAGGCATCAGTGCCTCCCCCCAAAGAATACAACAATGAAGACCCAATTGAAGGCGGAACTGAGAATTCAGAGACACCAGAGGTACGGCCTGCACAACAGCAGGAGAAGAAAGCACAAGAGGATCTAGAAAATGAGAAAGGAGATAAACCGACAACATCTAAAAAACCAAAGAAAATATCATCGTCCACTTGCAAGCCCATTACTACAAAATGGCCCAAGATTGAGCTACCCAGTCATAGGATCAATCCGAAAATACAATACATGAGAGACCATGCCCTGATTGGCAAATTTATAGGCTATTGGCCAACTAAAAAAGCTCTGCCAGGATGGATAGCCTCAAAGTGGAAGCCCAAAGGACATGTAACTCTACAGCTAGGCCCTAAAGGCTTCTTCATAGCTATCTTCAATTGCCTTGATGACTGAAATTGAGTCCCAGATGGAGGACCCTATTTCTTCAATGCGGCAGTTCTTTATCTATGTGACTGGGTTGAAATATTTAACCCAGATAAGGAAACATCAGTTGGGCACCAGTTTGGATCCGCATGTACTCACTTCCACTAGAATACTGGGATGAAGACTCACTCAAAGCCATTGGCAATGGATTGGGTGAGTTCAGAAAGGCAGCAGAGGAAAGAAAGCTTTGAAGATACACATCCTACGCTCATATTTGCGTATACATGAAGTTGGGCCAGACGCTCTCGAACTCAGTAAGTCTCCTGCATGACGACTTTGAATGGATACAACCTATAGATTATGAACATGTACCCTTCATATGCAGGAGATGCCATGCCTATGGACACCTTTTCCGTGACTATCTCTTAAACACGCCTTGTTACTGGGAATAGTGTCCACTCAGATGCTGCTATTCCCACTAAGATTGGTAGCTATCTTAGAAACAAACAAGTAAAGTCTACTTTCATTTTCCTTTATGAAAATAGAAAAGAGGAGAACCAAGAAGACCAACCTTAGTCTTGCGCTTGATTTCCTCTCCTTCTTGATAGAGCTTCATCGCTTCTTCTTCGTCTACCCAGCTTCAAAGAGCACCTATGAAATCACATCAACATACTACCATCGAAGAAACAAAGATCTATATTCATAAATAACACAGGACCAGATGTGTGTTAACCATACAAATGAATATATAAACAAGTACACAAGAATATGGAGGAAAAGTTGAATATCTTTATTAAGATGAAAAGTAGCAAGAGGATTACAACCATATGTTCTAACCCAGCATTATCCTCTAGCTAGAAATCCCTTCTTCACCTCAAGCAAAGCTTAGATCACCCAACACTATGAATGTACACCAGAAAACCAACAACACTTCTCTATAAGATACAAAATTCCAGCCTCTGGATCTCTATGATGAGGGATCCATATATAGATGATTACAGAGAGGTGAGTCATCTTCTAGGTCTTGATTAGTGTCCTCTCTCTGATAGTTCTTGCTTCCACTTGGAGAATGATGATCTCTTACTCATCCCTGGTCGAAAACAGAGAGGCAAGTGTGAGAGGGGAAACTTCTGGAAGATTCCACGATCTTCCACCTCACATTTTGTCTTTCCATTTGTCCATTCTCGACCATCGCACCCTACAGAGGAGAAATTCAGTAGGCATCACAGCCCATACACTGGGAATGTGATATGCATCGCACCCTCTGCACTGGGTTTTCAGTATGGTCCAGTTTTGACCATTTATGAGCAGTTTTCAGTGGAGACCTTCTGGGAGATGATGTAATCAGTTGACCTTGTTCCTTTAGGTAGTGAAGCAACACTTTTAGGGACTTAGGAGCCCTCATTTTATGGACATTTATGATTGGGTTTGAAGTGACCAAAAATGTCTATAACACGCCTCCTAAACCCACATAAAATGGAGGTAAGTCTGAGCCAGAAGGATTCACAAGTGGCCAGTCGAAAATGACATACCAAAAAACCTCCCACTACACCAAAAAATGTTACTCCATCATCAGATGTGCCATCCTCCAGCAACATCTTTGATATCTTGGAAAACCTAGATATGCTTGAATCAGATTCGCTTGTAATAGCAAAGCCAACCTCTGTTCTATCCACCAACCTGTCCTCTGTACCTATTCACAATAAAAATAGTCAACCATCAAAAGTTAATACCTCTGATATGCATGCCTCAGACTCGCAACCCATCCCCAACCCTGTTCATAACAAAGCCCTCTGGTTCGACAAAGTTATGGAAATTGATGATATACTGGCAAAACCTCCTCAGCCATTAACCCATATGGAGGGCGTCATTCAACAAAGTTTAATGGAAGAAGAACCTGAAAGATTTGATCTCGAAGATATAGACATTTTTAGTCTAGAGAAAGCTTGCAAGAGGAAAGAGTTTGACACAATACCGGGTAGACAACTGGAAAATTTGGAAGTAGTGCTAACAAGAGTGCATCAGCATAATACTTTAGGCATACATCAAGGAGGTAAATGGGATGGAAAACATATCATCAAAGATGGGAAGAAAAGAGGTAGAAAGACAGATCTACAGTGCACCATTTTAATTGGGGAAATGCTAGTGGAGTCTCGAAGGTGCTCCAAGTTGACCAAATACTACTGATCCCTACCTACAGCTCAACCATGAAGCTCATCTCATGGAATGTAAGAGGACTCAACGGTCTCGAGAAGTACATAATGTTAAAGAACATGATTCAGCAAGAACAACCACATATTGTATTCATGCAAGAAACAAAATGTAGCACTAGTACATTAGCCTCGACATTATCCAAAGCCTGGGCAGGATGTCAAATTGTGATAGTAGACACAACAGGCACCTCGAGAGGGCTCGCCATAGCATGGAACACTCAGAATATCTCCCTAACAAATTTCCATGCCTCACATCATTTCATTCAAGCAATGTTCCACCTAATCGGAACCAACATACATGTCCATTTAACTAATGTATACTTCCCTCAAGATGGCATGGAAAAAATCATGCTGCTAGAAACATTGGAGACTCTTAATGCTCCAAGAACGTATCCACTCTGGATCACAGGAGGTGACCTCAATATGATCACACGACTGGAGGAAAAACTTGGAGGCAGAAGAAAGTTGGACAATGAAAGCAATAACTTCAAAGAATACATTCAACACAATGGTCTTATAGACTTACCATTTGATAACGACACCTACATATGGAACAACAAAAGAGCATGCTCACAACAAATATCATCATGGCTGGATAGATATCTAATCTCACACAACTTTGTCCATCTAGGTGGTTATATATGCGCCTCCATTCTCCCCATGGCTAGCCTGGACCATTGGGCCATTTCCTTGCAATGGAAAAGTCCTGGAAAATAAAAAAGAAAACCATTTAAATTTGAAGCTTTTTGGCTCACCCACCCTGAGTTCAAAACAGTGGTCAAATTAGTGTGGGAAAGCTTCCTTCCCAATGGTGGCTCACTCATGTATCAATTCCAACAGAGAATGAAGCACATCAAAAAGCAAATCAAAACTTCGAATTACACCACATTTGGCAGCATATTTCAAGAGCAAAATGTTCTTGAGCAAAGCATGAAAGAGCTACAACAGAAGACCATCATAGAAGGTAGAACAGAGGAACTATCCAGACATGAAAAAATCCTACTAACATAATTAGATGAAAGAAGGAGACAAGAGGAACTACTCTGGAGGAAAAAATCAAGAATTATATGGCTAAAATAAGGGGAATGAAACACCAAATTTTTTCATTGCACAACTATACAAAGATGAATGAATAATACAATCTCGCATATTCAAAACTCACAAGGAGACGGAATGGAGAAATAGGAAGATATAGAGAAAGAGCTCACAAATCACTTAAAAATAGTACATGAAGATTTGCCCATAGACAGACAGCCTGCCATCAACAAGATACTTCAGCATATTCCTAGACTCATAACTGAGGAGCATAATCAACTATTGCTAAGACTAGTCACCCTTACGGAGGTCGAAGAGGCATCAAATCAATTGAAATCTGGGAAAGCGCCAGGACCTGATGGTTTTACTTCTAACTTTTACCCTCATTTTTGGGACTTAATCAAAGTAGATGTATGGAATGTGGTCAAAGAATCACGAATCATGCATTAGCTATTTCCCTCACTCAATGCGACCTTCATCACTCTTATTCCCAAAGAAGCACAGTCAAACACTCCGGACAAGTTCACGCCCATTGCACTTGGCAATGTCATATACAAAATTATCTCGAAAGTCATTGCCAACCACCTCAAGCTGCTCCTCCCTCTTCTCATTTCACAAACCAATCTGGATATGTAGAAGGATGTCAAATCTTGGATGGCATTATTCTGAATCATGAAACCATCCATTCCTTAAAGAAAAAAAACAGGTAGGTATTCTTTTGAAAATAGACCTATCTAAAACCTTTGACAAGCTCAGTTGGACCTACATAAAACAGATGCTAACTGCCTTCGGATTTAGCTTGACTTGGGTTAGATGGCTTATGACCCTAATTTCCTCTCCACTCTATTCTGTTCTAGTCAATCGGATCCCCTCTAAACCCTACTCCCCTTCCAGAGGAATCTATCAAGGTGACCCTCTATTCCCATTTCTCTTTATCATTATGGTTGAAGGTCTGGGTTGTCTTATAAAGCAGGCCGTTCAATCTCTTGACCTTAGAGGAATCTCAGTACATGTAACCCCCGCGATCACTCATCAACAATTTGTTGATGACAATATGCTCTTTGGTCATCCCTCTATCAGTGAAGCCCGAACCTATAAAGCTCTTCTAGGTACCTTCTCATAAGCCTCTGAAACCATTATAAATACTGTCAAATCTCAATTATTCTTCTTCCATACTCTTGTAGCTGCTGAAAGAATCATTGCTCCAATCATTGGATTCTCTCAAGCCAAACTTCCTTCTCATTATTTAGGTGCCCCTCTTATAGATTCAACCTTAAAGCATGCTTCTTGGCATCAACTAACTGAGAAAATGGAAAGTAGGCTTTGGCCTTGGACACACAGAACCCTCAACATGGCAAGCAGGCTTTTGTCTTGGACACACAGAACCCTCAACATGGCAAGCAGGCTAGTCCTAATAAAGGTAGTCCTACAATCTATGCCCCTCTATCTCTTCTCAGTTCTTGCTACACCGAAATGGGTGCTAAAGAGAATCAAGAATATACAACGCAATTTATTATGGGGTTCCACAGGACAAAACAGCAAATGGGCATTAGTAAAATGGGACAAGGTTTGCAAGCCTAAAAAGCAAGGAGGTCTAGGCTTACGTGATTAGCAACATAGCAATACTTTGATGGGAGCATGAATTTGGTGGCAATGGGTCTCTTACCCACAGAAGCCATGGGCACAACTCTGGACTACTAAGTATGCAAATCATCGACCGCAACAAGAGCTAATAAGGATAACTACCACGATCACAGGATCCATAATTTGGAACGCGGAAAAGCAACACAGAGAGGTCATCCAACAGTATAGCTTTTGGGAGATAAGGGATAGGAGGACAACACGCTTCTGGACGGATTCATGGCAACAGAGACCAAAAATTGCAGAACTCTTACCTTGCACAAGTCACAATGGAAACGATATTAACGAGGAGGACAATGTAGCACAATTTTGAACTCTCACCACCACACAGGGCTTTAGGCAATGGAAACCCTCTGTGCAAATAACACAGCAAGAAACAGAAGCATATAACTTGGAGCTACACAAAGAACTCACCAGTAGAAGAATCTGATTCAATACTGGAAAAGATGTACTTAGATGGGGATATACACTGAAAGGAGTATACACCACCAAAGAAGCATACCAGCTAATGCTCCAAATGCAGGAACCAATAGATATTGCTTGGAATCGTATCTGGACTACAGGGATTTAGCCAAAAATTTAGACTTTCACCTGGCTTCTATATCACCAAAGAATTCTCACTTGGGACAACTTAATCACAAGAGGATTTTAGGGACCATCCTACTATCCTAACTGTCAAAACCATGAAGAAACTATTCAACACCTCATGGACTCCTGTCACATGGCTAACCAACTCTGGGAAAAGCTCACTTTCAGATGTCAACGATCATGCAGACTTCTAGGGGATATAAAAGGTACCATTTGCAACTGGACTCTAGAGCCTTATAACAACAAAGTTCTCAATAAGCTATGAATAATTATGTCCGGCTTCCTTTTCTGGAAAATTTGAAAGGAAAGAAACAAGCAAATTTTCAAAAATCAAAGAACTTCTTTAGCAATCATATGGACTAACTTATGTCAGAATATGAAGGAAACTCTAGCTCTACATCAATGGAGTGTTGAGGACTTTCCCACCGAGCCTCAGGAACTAAGCATATGGGCAAATTGGAACTTCCAACTCCAGCAGGCACAATTGGATCCCAACAGATCCAACATTATTACCAAGCAGCTCTCACATTGGATTCACCCCCTATAGAATGTGATTAAGTTAAATTTTGACGGTGCCTCCAAGGGAAACCTAGGCAAAGGAGGACATGGGGGCATATTCAGAAACCATGAGGGCCAAGCCCTGCTAATGTACTTTGGATCCATTAGATGGGATACGAATAACTCTGCAGAACTGCAAGGCTTATGGCAAGGTATGAACTTAGCTCACCAACATAATTTTCATCACATCATAATAAATGGGGACTCCCAAATTCTAATTAATATGGTTACTCAAATCCAACAAGGAAGCAATACTTCGAGAGTTTCCAAAAGCTGGAGATTAATGTCCAGGCTTGAACTAATAGAGCAATGGATGAAAAACAAGAGATAAATCACTTTTATTCATGTCAAAAGGGATATCAATAAAGTTGCATATCTCCTGGAAAATATTGGAGTGGAATAGGACCAGATCCTACATTCCAGTACAATCAACATTCTAAATGACCACAATCAATTGCAAGCTTGCACTGATCTGGTGCACAAGGACGCCCATCTCCCGAATGTGCATGGAAATAACGAACAATAAGGTGGCTGTGAACTGGGTTGGTGTGCGGAGAGAGCACATGGCCTCCCACAGGGTGGCACGGGGATTCAACTATAGTAATAACCATCGCCATAAATGTGCCTTGAATAAACACTGCCACCACTCTAATAACCGACTTCAACCTCAACGTAAAGCAATGATGGTCTTTTGGGAAAATTCCACTTCTGCTCATGCCATTACTCCTTTGCAACCTCATCCCCTGCAATGCCTCTACCCTCATGTAGTGGTGGCGCCCAGTTCCTGCACAACCACTGGGAGATGTTGTAATCTTTATTGCTGCATCAATTTTGGCTCGGGCATCCATTTCACCCACAGCTTGAATTTACAAATACTCATCCCCTCGGCACTGGTAGTTTATCCCTCTATAGAATTTCATGTTAGCTCCACTACAATGCAACAGCCCACTATGCCTAATTCAGACCAAAACTCCCCTCCCATTTCAGAAAGCATGGTGCGTCATAGGATGCGCAGCCGTAGAGGTGGGAACCGAGGGAGCCTGAGTCGCTCTAGGCACTTTTCTGCTTTGGAGACCACCTCTTCTTTGGTTGAGCAGAACACTGGCTGCTACCCCAATACACATAGTGGCAGAGGTTGTTTCCACTCAGGGGCCTCTGCTACGCCTCCCTCCACTTCCAGTGCTTCTCCTAAAAGCACTCCACCATCTCCTCAGCCACACTCCTAGAACGCTCAATTTACCTTTCGCTCTACCCTAAACCAGCCCCTCATCACTGCCATCATTACCATTAGTTTTCATCAGGAGAAGCAAAATTTGGAGGCATAAGACTCTGAGGTTGGCAATCAAATCACAACGGTTGAGGAACACAAAGCAATGGGTGATGGCCGCACTGAAGCAATGAGGCTCTCAGGCATTGTTGTCGGAGGACGCACCACTGCGAGGAGCAGCCAACCTAAGGCCAAAACAAAACTGGCACAATCGAGTCTTCAGGGTGCAGGGTAGTGAAGCACAGAGCTACCAACCAAACGCAGAGGGAAGGAAGTGGAAATGGCTTTGCAGATGAATTGGCTCATCAGTGAATATTGCTGCATCATCGAGGAAGAGCAACCAGAGCTGCAGATGGACAGCACAGAGACTACGCCACTGGCAAGTGGCACAATGGATGAGTACAGATGCTTCATTATGGAGGAGCATCCTCCGTCATCACCACATCCCTAGCCACCAACTCAATGCCGTGTGTTTGTTGCCTAGTCTGCCACCTTGCTGCCATTCATCATGCCACATGCATGCCTAGTAGGCTACCACTCAGCTTCCACATGTCTTAGGTTCATTGGGGCTTTGTTCTTCAGTTTCTGTTTTTTAATGGTTTTTTTTCTTGGGAACACTAAAATTTTAGGCTCTTCAGTTGGATTTACCTTTTTAGTCTCCTTAGATACAATGATGCTAAACTTGTTAATTTTCTGGTTTCCGTTGCGTGGGTAGCAAGATCATATTTTTGAGAAACTTCGGTTAAGAACTGGTTGCCCTTCTGGGCAATTCAAATCTAGATTTTTTGTTGGTTGATGCCTTTCCTCTGGAATAGCTAAGTGCAGGCTTCGGCCTCTGTGTATGATAGTTTTCTTACCTTAATAGAATTAGCATAACTTAGAAAAAAATATATATATACACCTAGGATGGATGCAGAAATTGAAACAGATGGGGCTAATTGTTTGCAGTGTGACCCATCATTCTTTATTTCTCACTTGCCTAATGAACGCTAGGAAGTTGATCGAATAAGAAGATTTATTGAAAATGGAAACGACACATCCATCGAACCAATAGATTGGCCAAATATTGGTACATCTCCCATTAATGAATATAATACTAAAGGACTATTAGATATGGTGTTCCCCACTTTATTCCCTACAAGTGATGTTGATTGGTTGCATCCTCGAATTTGCAAAGTTCAAATGCATGAATATGGTTTGCATCTTTTGAGATTTTATGATCAAATATTTGGAATCCATCCTCGATTTCCATATTTCTTGTTGAGTATGATTATGCGACATCGTAGCCATGGAACAAATTCATTTTTTTTAAGAAAAATATTCATGAAAATGTGACTACAATTGTTCAGGAGTTGCGTCAACAACTTTCTAATTTGCCAAATAATAAGTTGCATGAGAAAGTAATGCATTTTGTATCTTGTCTTAGGGGTACAAGAGCTTATTAGATGAAGTGTCGTTATGAATTAACTAATATGATAAATCATTTGGTCACCCTATGTTTTTGACATTGAGTGTCGCTGACACAAAGTGGTCTGATTTGCATAGCGTTATTCCTTCAAGCAGAGATTCTGATCGACAAAGTGAGCATGCTAGAAAGATTCAAAATGTTATTCGGTACTCGCATATAGTTTCTATGTACATGCACCAAAGATTCAATATCTTCCATGACATAGTCTTGTAGAGATATATTGGTGTTAGAGACTTTTGGTATACATTTTTTGTTTTTCCTTTCCAACAATTTAATAATGATTTGAATGAAAATGTATGTTTTTATGATTTCTTATTATATTTTAATTACGTGTTTTCAATCTTTCCAAGTATGAGCAGCAACATAGAGGTTCTTCTCATATCCACAGTTTTTTGTGGTTGCCTAAAGCACCAAATATGACAACATTGGATTGGTCAAATGCGACTGTTGTTGGTGTAGCAAAGTGGTAATTTGACAAATAAGTTACAACATGGAGTTTGCATGAGATACATTGCTGAAATTTCATTATCCCTTGAACTTTAAATGACGAACCATTCGTTTTGAACACTAGACAATTTTTTTCTTGTAATGTTGAAGACTATTACGAGGATTTAGCTAACCATGTGCAAAGACATACAAAATGCAGTGTTGATTCTTGTTTACGTAAAAAAACGTTTTTTCTTTCATGTCGTTATCATGCTCCATCGGAGGTTCATCCAGAGTCAACACTGTCGATAGATGAAAAAGCGAGAAAGAAGTATGAACCATCATGAAATGATGACCGTTTAAATGTTCACAATGTTGATGTTTTAACAATGTGGAGAGAAAATGTTGATTGTCAACAAGTTCTTTCTCGACATTAGGTGTTAAAGTATATTGCAAAATATTCTTCAAAGACAGAGATAAGATCTTAAAGTTATCACGAAATGTTGAAGAGAGTTATTGGTGGGAGTGCGTCTGAGGCTCTCGTATTATCTGCATATAGAAAGTTCCTTGTTGAGACGATTATTGAGCATGACATTGGAGCTCAAGAGACGTGCCATTTGTTGGTAAATATGCCTCTTGTTGTCTATAGTCAGAAGTTATTCTCCTTGAAAGTTGGCAAAAAAGTGTACCAAAGGGTTACACTGCATTCTAATGAACTTTTGTGTGGAAACAATTTCATTCAGGTATATTAAAGTTGACCTATTTTTTTGGAACATTTATGCTTGATAGAAACAACAAGATCATGGAGTTTTGAGGAGAAGCGTAGGAAGGAAAAATGGAGGCCATGTGATAAGAAAGTTATCATTTGTGTTTGGCCATGGTTTTATGTTGTTCCTGATGAGGGGTCAAAAGAGTTTGAAACATTGTGTTAGAGTGAGTTGCTTTTATACAAGCCATTTCATGACGTTGGTTTAGGTATTGGGTTGTCTACTTAAAGTATTGCTGAGAGTTGGATAAATTGGAGATATCATGTGTGGCATGTTGATCGAGGCCCTTTGCCCAATGAAAGTGATGAAGAAGATGTGGAGCCACTTATACATGAAGAAAATGTTGATTGAGATTTTGGAGAGTGGCAGGTTTTTTTGCGATTAGTTCCTCCAAGCTTTGTAAACATTTTAGACCTTGATAATCATGGTAGAAGGGACTTTGATGTTGATTATAATTGGCAAGAAGTGATGGTGTAAAATTATTTCTTAGAAGAATGGGTCAATTTTGTAAAACATGCGCAATTTGCAGGTGTTTTGAATTCTAGGTTTGTTACTGATACATATTTATCGCCATCGTCTCTATCAGAAAACAACTAGTTGCTTTCAAAAATATTTTTCGACACTTTGCTAATGGTGAAAATGATGGTGCTTTGAAAATGATTATTCCAAGTACTGTTGGAATGAGGAAGTCTTCTCTCATTAGGTGTATTTTTTATTCTTTTTCTAATGGGACAAAGAATGGAAAAATTCCATTATTTTTTCTTGCTCCGACCGGTATTACTACTTTAACATACGTGGGAAAAAAATGCATTCTTCTTTAAAACTTCCTATAAAAGATAAGAAGCCATTGTGTGGGAAGGATTTAACAGTGTTCTAAGAGGAAATGAGACAAGTTGGATATATATTGATTGATGAGATTGCATTTATATGTCCAAGGCTATTCATAAGGACTATCCTTTTGGTGGTAGGTCCATCATTCTTATGGGCGATCTTGCTTAACTGCCTCCAGTTAGGGATAAACGTTGTATCCTGGTAGAACAGTAGGAAGGTTTTGTGGGAAAGCTTCAACATTGTAGTGGCTCTCGACAAAATTTATAGGAAGCAAGGAGATCATCCCAGACAAGCATCTTTTCCCAATATCTTAACCAATATTAGAAATGCAAAGCCTTCTCTTGCTAATTGCGATTTTCTTATGACCCGTCTTGATCCTTGCTTGGATCGACAACAAAGGATTTTGTTTGATTCTTTTGTTCACTTATTTGCGACAAATAATCTCGTCAATTTTCACAATCGAAAAATGCTTAAAGAATTAAATTCTCTTATTGTGAAATGTGTTGCACAAAGTAGTAGAAGAACAAAAATAAGTGATAGTGATGATGATATATTGGAGCGTGAAGTACTACTATGTCGTGGAGAGCATGTGATGTCAATGTGTAATTTGTGGGCTGAAGTTGGTCTTGTTAATGGTGGACTTGGATATATTGAAGATATTTTATTTGCGCCTAGTTCACAGATGCTGCAACTTCCACAATTTGTTATAGTTATGTTTGAAAATTATTGTGGTGTTCCATTTGATAAGGATTTTCCAATTCTTGTACATATTCTGCATGTTCTTAGGGGGAATATGAGGCAAATTCCTTTGAAAATGGCATGGACATTGAAAATACACAAATCACAGGGGATGACTTTTCAATGAGCCATTACAGATATTGGAGACAGAGAAAGGCAGGGCCTAACATTTACAACTATATTGATAGTGAAATCAATAGATGGTTTTCCGATTTCACCGGCTTTTTATTTTCAATGTTATCCAAAAATGAAATATAGTGCATATGTTACACTTAGAAACAAAGAGAAGCAATTAAAGTCAATATCATTTTTTGGGTATTTATCTTCAATACAATTTAGTGTTTATGGATTATTTTTGAAGTAAATAGAATAATTCAGAACAATTGTTGTTTGATTTCTCGAATTGTAGTTGTTTGCATTTTTTTTTCCTTCTTTTCAACCCTTTTATCTTGATGTATCAATATCAAATAAGCAAAATCATAAATGAATAGTTTTGTTTATGTTATTTGTTCTCTTTCAATATACTGATTTTAACTGTATGTTTTTGTCAAAGATTCACAGATATGGAGAACATTAATGGTAATTATTACATCAAAGCGATTACTTAAATTACAAAAATCATTAGTTTTGTTACTTTTATTCGTGCAAGGTTTGATAGGAGACATGGATTCCATCCTCAATTTGTCGATGAGCATATCCCTATTTTGAGTGGAATGAAATCAAATGTTCAAATTTTATATCATTTGCACCAAAAAGAATTAGGGAGGAAGACGAGAAAGGACTAGCTTGAAAGCACGAGGTATCGTGATCATTATCCTATAGATTTGAATTGGTGTTGCTTTCTCCACCACTCTAGGTGTGTTTTGGAAGAGGCTTTTATGAAACAATTATCTTGTGGTTGATTTTTGAGGGTTGAATTTTGTTGTCGAATGTGTTGTTATTGTTATTATTATTTTTTTCAATGTTACTAAATTTTGGATTGCTGTCAATGGTCCTATAATGTTTAAAATTTCATTTCATTTCTTTGTTGCATTGTGAGCAAAATTGTCAGAATCATCCTTTCTTAACTATGGTGAATGCTTGTTAGTGATTGACAACAATTGTTGTTGATGTCGAAATTTACGTCCTCTTCAATATATTTAGTTTTTCCTATGCTTATACTTAATTAGTGACATTACTTTGTATTTTTAGTTACCAACATTATTTTAGCAACATTTCAAATTGTTAATGTTAGGGTTTTGCATTTCTATTCTGCTTGTTAATCTTTATTATTAATATTTCATTATTAATTTGATTGTTTATTTTATTATATTTTTCTACCATAAATAATGTTATATATTTTTGTTAATTAATTTTTATTATATACTTGATTTAATTTCATCATTTATTTTATTAATTTTGTTCAAATTATTTTATAATATTTATTTATATAATATTATTATTTTTTAATTATTATATTTTAAATTTAATATATAATAATGTTATTATTACATTAAATATAATTATTATATTATATGGTGACACATTTATCAACCATATTTATATTAATATAAATGCGATTCTGCTACAAAAATATTAACCAATAAAAAAGTGATCAAATATAAGATGATAATTTGTCAATGCAAAAGTAGTGATTTGATATTTACCTACTCTATAAGATATGGAATGAGATTAATACTATACTATATAAGATATGGAATGAGAATAATACTATAATTAAATAACCAGATACAAAGATAGTAACCCAATGAAAAAGTTACCAAAAGTGACAACTATAATGTGATAATTGGTCAATGCAAAAGAAGTGACTTTGATATTTACCTACCCTATAAGATATGGAATAAGAATAATATGATAATTGATTAACCAGATACAAAGATAGCAACCAAGTGAAAAAGTGACCAAAATATAATGTGATAATTTGTCAATGCAAAAGTAGTGACTTGATATTTACCTACTCTAGAAGATATGGAATGAGAATAATATGATGATTGATTAACCATATACAAAGATTGTAACCCAATAATGTGATAATCTATTGACAGAATGCCAAAGTAGTGAGTTGATATTTACCTACTCTTTAGGGATGGGGTGGATTCTGATAATCAAACCTTTGGACGGTGATGCATTGCTATCAACACAGAAAGAGGATAATATGTATCACGTGACCACGGTTTTCAGTTGCAGTTAAAGATATAATATTGGAGTGGTTTATAATGCGATTTTTTTGGAGATTCTGGTGACGGAATTCGGCGGAAGAAATGAGGTTAAATCTTGATTTTTAGCAGTTAATATGGTTTTTTAATTGCATATTTGGATTCAGCGCCCTGAAAAATCCCTATGATCCTTTGATTGTGCAGAAACTACCGATCAAACTTGAAATTCTAATAAATTACTGCTGAATTTTGACCCTAAAAATCATCCAGAAAAACTTTCAAAAAATATCATTATAGACAACTCCTATAAAGCTATATCGTACACATTGATTACCGTAATAAATCGACGGACCGACATCCTTGACTTCAGAGGTTGTTCTCTGGCATTGAATATGGTTATGAGATTCCAACTGTGCCAGGATTGGGTGGAGTTTTGGAAGACAAGCGAGCGACCGACGGCCCGCAGAAACGATGGGCAGGAAGAATGGGTCGCAGATGGATCAGTGGATCTGAGGGGAATGCGCGTTCTCAGGCGAAAAACGGGTGGATGGAAGGCTTCTGTCTTCATCATCAGTAACTCATCATAAATACTTCTATCATCTGTCTCCCGGAACGCTGATTTAAAGAGGATTCCGTTTCTAATTTAGATATTGATTTGTACTTGTGCAGTAAATGAATTCAGCGAGAGGCTTGCATACTTTGCGATTGCAACAAACCTGATCATTTATCTAACAACTGTGCTGCACGAAGAGCTAGCAACCTCTGCCAAAAATGTCAGCTACTGGGTGGGTGTCACATGCGTTATGCCTCTTGTAGGGGGATTTTTGGCAGATGCTTATTGTGGGCGCTACTGGATGGTCCTTATCTCCTCCATATTATATCTCTCGGTGAGACTGAAATTTTCTTAAAAATCTATTCCCATAGTAATTGTTGTAAGCTATGTTACAGTTTTCCTGACTGCGCAATCTTTCTGAAGCTTTTTTATTATATATATGTTTCAGGGCTTAATTTTGCTGACGCTGTCAGCATCTCTGTCAGCTCTCAAGCCACGTGATCATTGTGATGGAAGATGCGGGAAGGCCACCAGTACCCAAACTGGTGTTTTTTACTTGGCATTGTATTTAATATCGTTGGGGACTAGCGGCCACAAGCCCTCTCTACAAGCATTTGGTACAGATCAGTTCGATGAGGAAGATAAAACAGAAGCTATTAAGAAGAGTTCCTTCTTTAATTTCTGGTATTTTGGGGTCTTAACTGGCCTCCTCTTCGCAGTCACTGTTGTTGCTTACGTTCAGGAGAAGGTAAGTTGGGGATTTGGATTCGGGATCATCACAGTGGTCATGACTATAACCACTGTTATATTTTTGTGTGGGACGCCATTCTACAGACACAAGCTTCCTGGAGGCAGCCCTATCACTCGTATCCTTCAAGTTGTAGTCGGTGCTATTACAAAAAGAACCATTGACACACCTTCAGATATTACCTTGCTTTACGAGAATCTGGATGTGGAGTCCATAAAATCAGGCCAGAGGCTTCTATCTCACACAGATAATTTACAGTAAGTCAAAGATTTTAATGTAATTAGTTACATCTACTTTGTGTGAATTTCTTTCGGAAAAAAGCTGGACGGATCCATTTGTTTCCCCCACAGAAGTGAACTGCATGTCTGTTTCAGAAAAAGAATAACTAAAACATATCGAATTCCGCTCTCTTTGCTGTCATTTCTCCTGCCTGTCATAAATTTTGATATCTGACTTTTAGTTGGCAACGTATTAGGTTTCTGGACAAAGCTGCTATAATTGTGCGAGACTCTTCTGAACGGACTACTGATACACAGGGAAGTGTGAAGCCGAATCCTTGGAAGGTCTGCACAGTAACTCAAGTAGAGGAAACGAAGTTTATATTTAGAATGGTGCCCATTTGGCTGTCTTGCTTAACCTTTACAATGACTACACTATCACAGAGCACATCGTTCTTTATAAAGCAGGGCAGCACCATGAATAGAAGCATTGGTTCCCATTTCCAAGTCCCAGCAGTTTCTCTTGCAGCCTTCTCTTCCATTTCTGGCCTTGTTTTCGTGACTATATACGACCGTTTTGTTGTACCACTAGCCAGAAGAATAACAGGCCGTGAAAGAGGATTAACTGTTCTCCAAAGGATTGGAATTGGTATGTTCTTCTCAGTTCTCTGCATGACGACTGCAGCTTTAACGGAAAAGAAGAGAACCCATGTAGCAGAAATTCACGGCTTACTTGACAGGCCCAATATTCCAATCCCTATCACTGTTTTCTGGTTAACTCCACAATTTGTTCTGGTGGGCATAGCAGATGTGTTTGCTCTAGTAGCATTACAGGAGTATTTTATTACTGAAGCCCCTGACAGCATGAGAAGCTTGGGTATCGCTTTCTATCTGAGTGTTGTGGGTGTCTCGAGTTTTCTCAACGGTCTTCTCATAACCATAGTTGAGAGAGTAACCAAAACACGAGGGCATCAGGGATGGTTGGTGAACAATTTAAATAGGTGTAAATTGCATTATTTTTATTGGTTGTTGGCTGCTCTTAGTGCCATCAATTTATGCCTCTATGTTTATATCGCCCATATGTATACTTACAAGAAAGTGAAGCAAATTTTATCGGACACAAAGGTTCTTTGTAAATAAATAGGTCAGCAGACATAGATACGAATTTGTTTATCTCTATCTTTGAAGGAGTGTACCATGCAAACAAAATGCAAACACTCAGATCAATATGGTAATGTTTTTCAGAAGCCTGGCATTTATAACTAGCTATAGCTATATTTTCTTTCTACTGTTCCAATCATTGTTAGGTTTCCATACGGCTAATCAAGCAACCTGTGTCTATTGTTTCTGATGATTCCCATATGGTTAAACAAACAACATGTGGACATTGTTTCTGATGCAAGGTCAGTCTCGATTGGCGTTCTGTTGGGGTTACCTAATCACTTAAATTTGTTTTAAAAGCAGACTTGATTGACGTTATCTGATTACTTGAATATGTTTTGTATATTTTCATATCATTGGCTCTTTTTAACGTGAAAGGGCCATAAATATTAATCACTATCACTATATTATGTAAACGATTAAACATTACGTTTCCATATTGTACACTAGATGGTAATAATATAATATTCAATATTACATAAAGATAATGTAATATTTAATAAACGAACCAATCATTAAATTACTACTTAACGTTTGTTTAAAAACCCCTTTTCATGACGAACAATGTTTTAGCTCTACTGTTCATATCACTGTTAACTCCCCCTCTCCTTCATCAAACAATTTATATCGGCTGTTGACGTTTAGTGGATAGTCACTACTGACTTTTTAATATTTTTTTTAGATTTGAGGTAACTTTCTGCTTTCTGTGTTGTCCAGTGCATGGAGATATTTTTTTAGATTTGAGGTAACTTTCTGCCTTTCTGTGTTGTCTAGTGGATGGGAAGGATATAATATTTAATAGTGTGAGTCTAGTGGGTGAAAATGATATAATATTTTTAATGATGTGAAAATAATAAAGAATTTAATGTAGAGGATGGAAAGATGATAAACTAATTATTAATTTAATATTTGTTAAAAGATTGTGTCTAGTGGATGGGAAGGATATAATATTTAATGATGTGAGTCTGGTGAGTGAAAATGATATAATATTTTTAATGATGGAAAATAATAAAGTATTTAATGTAGAGGATGAAAAGATGATAAATTAATTATTAATTTAATATTTTTTAAAAGATTGTTTTTAGTTAGTGTGGTTGTTATTAGTGCTAATTTCTTCTTTTCTTTATCAAACAATCTTTATGGACTATTGCTGTTGGGTGTACTGTCTCACTTCAATAATATTTTGACATGGAAAAGAAACGATGTTGATTTATGTTTTATAATGATTAGATTGGTCCAAATGAAAGTTGGTAATTGTATATAGCTGTATTAATTATGATAGAATTATGATTAAACATGTATATTTCCAAATTCTATTAGGTTGGAAAGTTGATTTATGTTTTATAATGGTTAGATTGGTCCAAATGAAAGTTGGTAATTGTATATACATGTATTAATTATCATAGAATGATGATTAAACATGTATATTTTCAAATTCTAATAGGTTGGAAAGTTCACGGGACTTTCAAAACTACTTTGAGAAGGAAAGTTCGTGATGTTGTTTTGCTCAGAGAAAGCCAATGAAAAATGTCATAGGTTTAATCGTGAGAAGTCATTCACATAAAACTTAAGATTATTGGTCATGTCATAGGTGTAATGGTTAGAAGTCATTGAGATAAAATCTAAGATGATTGGTCATGTAAGGTAGTGAAATTGTTTATATTTTATATGTACTAGAGGAAAACTCAAAAAGATAAAGATAGATGATAGAGAATGAAGAATATCAAAAATTATAAAATAGTTAAGATGAAAAAAAAAGTAATCAAGAAAATTAATTTAGAAAATGAAAATGATGAAGAAATCAATTTGAAAAGATTTGAAGATTTTATTGGAACATGATTGTCATTACACCAAAATTTGTATGTATTAGTAAAAAGACCCATCACCAGAGTTAATGGATCATCGAGAGATGGTATAGCATATGTCACGAAACACACACAGCGCTAGATTATCCAATGCCCAACAAGCGCTAGATTATCCAATACCCAACAACTACCAAACACGGAGGAGTTATCCAATACCCAACAATCACAAGCGCTAGATTATCCAATACCCAACAACTACGAAACACATAGGAGTTATCCAATATCCAACAATCACGAGCACTAGATTATCCAATACCCAACAATCTCCCTCCAACATGACCTGGGTGTGTTTCGAACTCAAGACCTTTGGCTTTGATACCACTTGTTGAAAACACGATTGCCATTACACCAAAACCCCACACAAGAGCGCTAGATTATCCAATACCCAAAAGCCATGAAACACAGAGGAGGTTTACCCAAAAACCACGAAAAATGTGGTTTCACCCTTGAAGAGGTTAATTTTTAAGTTGTTGATCTATCTTTTCTTCTATTTTGTGAGTTGATTGCATAATGCTGTCAAATAAAAGTTCATGGATATAAAACATATCCGCATAGTGTGAGAGAAAGAAAATGTTAAGAAAACATCATGTATACTTGTGAAGCACTCCTTTGTTTGGAATAGTGATTTCCAAACATATCCAAAAGAATTCTCACCTAGTTCCTTTCTTTCACCTTTTACCTTGATAAAGTTGAGTTTTATTATGCCCTTGCACATCACTTAGTTGTTCGCTATATAAACAAATGAACTATCACCTTGTCATGCTAATGTTAAGCATGTTTCCCTACAACTATTTACACATATTAGCCACACGTTCCAAGGATCAAAACATTGTGTCCATTAATTTGAAATCAACCTTTCCCAATACTAATACACATATCATAATCCACAATCAACTCACAAACATGGTGATAACACTACAACCATCACCTACTTACACTCAAGTATATATTAGTTGTCTCAACACATATTGTATTATTACAACCATCTTAAAACACGACCATTCCTTCATGAAATCTTATAGACACATACCCATATCATGAAATTAATCCAACATTCAAAGAAACTATAAACATATTATGTTAGATAAACCAAATAGGCGACATAATAAAACTCATAACTCAATGTGTCGCAGAGGATGCTATCACATTTGCACAAGTTAGTCAAGATTAGTACAACACAATATTACAAGTACATTGACTCATACTTTCATACCATAATCATAACCATGTGAACATGAAGATCTATATTAGCATGTTACATGCACTATCAAGATCTTAATTGCAATAACCATACTCATCATCATTATGATCACAATGCATATGACATCAACTTACTACCGTTCCTGACTATCTAACACATGTGTATGACCACACTAATTAACTAGCATTTATCATCTATATATAACCATAATAAAAATAGATGATAAGCATGAATATAGCCACAAGTAATATAACAAACATTAACCAACATGCCTGCATACCTAACATACAAACATGTATGATAGTTTTCTCTTACCCCAAGGTCTAATGCTGCAATCTCACTTCGATGATCTACATATCTTGCTATATCTCAACCAACATATCAACATAATAACCTACCAATGGCATCATGATGACACAAGAACACAACAATTACCATCAGAATGCATGCATAAAAAATACGTAGACAATTAACATGCATGCAAGACAACTAGATTCTGCTCATCCAGTCCAAGTGTTGAACCATGTTATCATACGAATCTATAATGCTTCCTCCCACACTTAACCAAGCTTACCAATATACCAGGGTAAATATGTGTTGAAGAGTTATTATGATATTATTCAACCTCCTAACTATAATTAAGCAAGTGGAATAAAGAGACTAAAATCACACTGACCTCCCTTAGGTGCTACAGGACCCCCAAGGGCTAAATCACCCTTCCAGATGCCCAAGCCCTAAGTTGAGCCTCCTTTTAACTGATCTAGACTCTCAGACGCTGAAATAACATGACCTAAATATTATTGTAACCCTCCAATCACATGTATGATCCTTCAAGGGAGCGACTGCAATATTTTTCAACCAGTTTTATTCTTGCGATTGCGAGATATGGCACACATTTTCAAAGCTAGTCTCCAGACCACTACCTAGAACTTAAGGAAACTTTCGAGAATAATGAATGAGACAAGGAGAAATATTTCCATTCAAAACTTATATTATAACATGACCTAACCAACCCTAACGATGACATACATGTCATCAAGCACATCATTAACAAGTAATGTATAGGTTAGCAATAAACATCTCAACATAGGGCTCTCATACTTATATGAGAATCCTCAAGAAGGATTGATTCCATCTCACAATAGCTGCAATATCATCTATTACGTAATGTAGTCATGAACATTTCATTGATTAACCAAAACATGATGAAAGCGATAAATCAAGTCTGTCATGAAACCATGCTTATAATCAACATATAACCAAACAAATATCAATGATGAAAGAAAAATTAAAGCCACGTAATGACAATCATAAATAATGACGATGTACAAGAGGAAATGAGCTCTTATTAACATATGAAAATCCAACCAAGTCAAATACTTCCATGTACCACCTAACGAAATCTCTCTTTCATCTAATCACCCCTATGCCACATTCCAAGAGTGAATGTGGGATTTTATGGAATAAACCAAACCGATTATTCTAGAGGTCAAATAACCTCAACTCTCAGCCAGTGACTCCAATTCATGGTGGGACATCAATAACCATCACACGATCAATATCTACCCAAGTTGTTAAGGGCTCTAGAGTGTTTGTTCCAACCTAGCTCCAAACTAGTAACTAAACCAACCATTGTCACAAGACTCGAGAGTCGTTGTTCAACCAAGCATCCAGTATTAGTAATTCAACCCACCAAGGGCTCCAAAGTGTTTTTCCAACCAAGGCTTTGAGTCTAGTAACTCAACCACATGGGTTTCACTCAATGGACTTATGACATATCATGCGTATTCATGGCATACTAAACAATACCCTTAATTTGACTAGATATTATAAAATACACCTAAAAATCACATTATTTAACCCCATACCCATACAAACAAAATACGCTTCCCCAATTTAAAAATCCCCTTCCGTTTTTGGAAATAATACTGAGAGGAGGGGGGTGAATCAGTATTATCACATCAATAAAAAAATTACATTTCCATATTCAGATTCATATATGCTACTTCAACAAATTCTTATGATTCAGTTAGTTGATCCTTAATGAGTGCATTAGAACATTATCAACCATATTAACATTAAACAGGTGTAGTAAAATAGAACAGATTATCACACATAAGCCACACACATGAACACCATGATACACGGTGGAAACCCAATGTGGGAGAAAACCACCTCCTGCAAGTCATCTCAATCTTCTTCTTAATAAGAAAATCCTTTTACAATATTTCTGTACTGGTGCAGTCTTATACCAGTACGTAGGCTTCTACCTGCAGAGAGCTACAACCCTCTCTCGTTCTCCAGTCTCTCCTGGAAGGGAGCTACAAGCCCCATAGTTCTTGTACTAGCTAAGATACTAGTACGTAGGCGCTGACCTACAATATTCTCTCCTCCAGGTACGACGTTTCATACATTTTCAGACTGGATACTCCTGAAGAACAACATATAATCTGAAAGGCCATGTTTCATCCAATTTTCATACTGGGCCCAATAACATCAAATAATCATCAAGTACATATGAATCACCCAATCTCCTTTAGAATCAATCAATCTTTTGAGTCACCCAAACACCAAGACAATACATATACAAGGATAAGATATGTGTTAGTGCCCAGATCTAGTCCATCAGATCACATAAATATGAGTCACTATGATCCTGATCCAATATTAGTTCTCATCCATCAATACTAAAGCTAAACACAATCAACCAAACAGGATATGTAGAATACTGACACCTTTAAACTTGTTGAGATTGCAACAAGATGATGGAGCTTAGTGAAAATAGTCGCCTTCACTAAGTGGGCCCGCAGGCTATTTTTGGCGCAAGTCTATTTTTAGACTATGTCTATTTTTAGACATATGGATCATGTCTATGGATTGCAGGTTGTTGTTTATGGATGATTGATCAAGTTTAGAAAATAGATGGACTTCTATTTTTGATGAAAGTGTGGGTGATCACAGTGTTCCTAGTCCGGAAGGGAAATCAGTGGTGGGTTCGAGATGGATCTACAAAGAGGTGCAGATGGGGTGGCACATTCATCAGATGGATGTGAAGACTGCGTTCCTTCCTAGAGGTTGGAGGAAGTAGGATGCTACTTCAGCGGAGGTAGTGGATGCCATTGGTTACCAGCAGTTGGTAGATTCGCATGTGTGCAGGCTCAAGAGAGGCACATTGGGATATGAATTGGATGAGGTGAAGCTATGCGGCTTCATGGATGCAGATTGGGAAGGGAGCTCAAGAGGCCGAGTATATGGCAGCAAGGGCATCAGGTACCATCATATCAGTGATTGTGTGCAGCGGAGGATCATGTTACTTTCGTACATTCCAACGGAGGATTAGGATGCTGATATTCTGACGAAGGCTCTCACCAGGAGCAAATTCGAGTACCACCGAGGCAGGATAAGGGTTGCTGATAATCCATACCTTGTCAAGAGGGAGTGTTGAGATTGCAACAAGATGATGGAGCTTAGTGAAAAGAGTCGCCTTCACTAAGTGGGCCCGCAGGCTATTTTTGGTGCAAGTCTATTTTTAGACTATGTCTATTTTTAGACATATGGATCATGTCTATGGATTGTAGGTTATTGTTTATGGATGATTGGTCAATTTGGGAAAAATAGATGGACTTCTATTTTTAGATCACAGCGGAGTGACTGCTCAATCTAAATATAGAACAGTGAAATATTATTAGCTCATAATAATATTTAGACTATAAACTTTGTCTTATTCTCTTGGAGCACTTCAGTTCGAGCTACGGATGTGGCACATGCAATTGCATGAAGGAAATACGTGTTCTTATGGGTTAGTTGAATATTTGCATGCATGACTTCAGTTAGAACTCAAGTGAGTTGAGTTTAGTGGACTGGAGGTGCAGTTGATGGAGTTGTGTTCAGTTTAGCTTTGTTAAACTGGTTGTATTTAGTCTAACTGGCGAATTGACTAGAGATGAGTTGGGTGAATTAGTTATTAATTAATTCACAAGTTATTAACTCATAATACAACTAATGAATACATCAGTTAACTCAGTTGCATGTCAGTGCATGTTCAGTTCAGCAGGGACAGGTGTTAGAGAATCAGATTGCTATTAGTTGTGACTATAATTGTGCACCAGATCTTGCACAAATCAAGGGATTGAGTATGCCAATGAGTTTGCACACATTGTAGCTTGAAATACGTGATTTAGCCAAGGAAAGACGTGGCTGCCTTGGAATTATCACCAGTTCTTGAGCAGGTATTGAGCAACGGAGGCAGGCAAGCAGCGGAAGAGATTTGAGCCAGTGATTGATTTAGATCTGAGCTGTATTGTGTCTAACAGAGGTGGAGATACTTGTGAGAAGTATTATGCTGTGTAATGTTATATGACTCAATCATTAATATACAGATAGTTGGGGTTTTTAGCGAGATCCTTTCCCCGGGATACATACTGTGTTAATGTGTGAATGCTCTTGATGTTTTATTGTTATTGATGCTGCTATATTGATGATCAACGTAGAGGAGCTTATGTATTGTGTATGTTTTCTGAAATAGTACATGATTAGGATAATCTCTGTTGAATATGTGTTAAATTATTCAAAATTTCTACATGGTATCGGAGCTGTTGATCATCTGATCTACTATTCAGGAAGTGTTTACATTCTATTTCTTCAGGCACAGTCTGTAATCAGGCCAAGTAGCCTCTGGATTCATCCTTCTTTTGGAAGGTGAGATATCTGGTGAATTCCCATACAGTCGATCTCTGTACAAGAAATATTGTGTTCTCACGAATCTTAGATCCGAGGCGGTTGAGTTGGTTGCTGGTGGATTTCGAATTTGCAGCAGTATTTTCTTGGTGACAACG
>APFE031599697.1:186377-214873 GCA_000404065.3 Pinus taeda | reverse complement strand
CATAGATGTGTAATCACTTAGAATTCACTGATTGTGCTCTGATTTCCTGTATGCATTTATGAACTGTGGTTTTATATGAGTTGTGTTCTGAACATCTAAATGCTAAATGCCCTGACTTCTATGTAAAGGCAGTATCATTTTTTACTGAAGTATGATTGACTTCATAGGCCCAATGGAAACTTATGTAATGTTTATCCAGCCTTCATATTTGTTAATGTCATTCCACAAGAGTTAGCCATCTTATTATTAGTCAAAATCAATAACCCTTTGAGAGAGCCCTCACAGGATAAGGAGGCTAAGCCTTAGTCAAAAGATTGGTTTGAAACAGTTACTTGAAGTCTTCCTGGTTGCAGCCTTCCAGGGCTTGATTTTGAGATAACATGATGGACAATGGATGATATCCATAAAGTGCCATAAATGGGTTCATTTTTGCTGCAATATGGAAGGAAGTGTTTTACCGCCATTAAACCAGAGGCAACCATTTGACCCATTGTGTCTGTTTATCAGATACAAAACAACAAATATATCCTTCTAAACATTTGTTCACTATCTCAGTTTTCCCATCAGATTGAGGATGATAAGATGATCTATGAGCTAATTGAGTACCCAGACAGGAAAATAATTATGTCCAAAAATTTCCAGTGAAAATAGGAGCTCTGTTGCTTACAATAATCTTTGGGTTTCCATGTAGCTTTTGAATTGTTTCCATAAATGTAGTAGCAAATGTACTAGCTTTAAATGGATGAGATAATGAACAAAAGTGTGCATACTTGGTAAGTCTATCAACTAGCACCATCATGACACTCTTTCCTTTGGACTTGGGTAAACCTGTGAAACCTCCTCCCAACATTGACTTGGAATGGATAAAGGTTGTAATATACCTGGGTTCTTAATTGTCTCAACTTTATTTTGTTGTCAAACCAAATATTTCACCACAAACTTTTGAATATTAGATTTGAGGCCATCCCAAAAAAATTCCTTCTTAAGCACGTGGTAAGTTTTTAAAAATATTGAATGCCCTCCTAAGGGACATGTGTGCAACTCCAGAAGAATATTTTGTTTGAGTTGGGAATTCTCACAAAGGTATAAGCAATATTTGTACCATAACGAATCATTTTTCCAGTCAAATGCATCAAATATACTGAGATCTTGTTGCAACTTTTAAATGCGTTCCCACACTTCTTTTTCATTCTTCCATTCATCCCTTTCTTCGTTTATCCAATCTAGTTGGATTATAGAAATAGCACAAAGCAATTCTTCCACATCCTCATCCTTTCTGGAAAGTGCATTTGCAACAACATTTTTCTTCCCTTTTTTGTAGATGATTTCAAAGTCATAACCCAACATCTTTATGACCCATTTTTGCTTCTCTTCTGAAGATAATCTTTGTTATAAAAACTATTTAAGGCTATCATGATCCGTTTTTACCTTGAAGTGTCTTCCCATTAGGTAAGGTCGCCATTTCTTAAGTGCATGTAGTATTGCCAACATTTCCTTCTCATAAATAACTTTGTGTAAATAATTTCCTTTGATTGAACGACTTTCAAAAGAAATGGGTCTTACTTCTTGCATTAAAATAACACCAATTCCATTTCCTGAGATATCACATTCCACAATAAAGGTTTTTGTGAAGTCTGGCGTAGCTAAGACTGGTGCTTGGCGCATTGCCTCTTTAAGATGTTCAAAGGCTTTTGTTGCTTCTGGAGTCCAAGAAAATGCATCTTTCTTCAATAATGTTGTTAGAGGTGCTGCTATTCTACCATAATTCTTAAGAAACTTGAGATAAGACCTTGTCAACCTAAGAAATTCTCGCAGATGCTTTATGGATGTGGGGATTTTCCATTCCTTAATGGCTTTAATTTTTCTAGGGTCTACCTTAACACCTTCATGAGATACAATATGACCCAAATATTCCACCTCTTGTACTCCAAAGAAACATTTGAGGTTTTTTCATATAATTGTTTCTCCTCCAATAATTTGAGCACTCTGTCAACATGTTGAACATGATCCTTCCAAGATTTGATGTAGATTAGTATATCAACAAAAAATACTAACACAAATTTTCTAAGGAAGGGTTTGAAAATGGAATTCATTAAACCTTGAAATGTAGAAGGTGCATTGGTAAGGCCAAAAGGATTGACCAAAAATTAATAATGACCCTCATGAGTTCTAAATGTTGTTTTCGGAATGACTTTAGTCTTCATTTTGATTTGATGATATCCAGAATGAAGGTCCAGCTTGGTGAAGTAAATTGCTCCATTTAATTCATCAATGACAGGAATGGGAAATTTATCTTTAATAGTGAGATTGTTGAGCTCCCTATAATCTAGACACATGCACCATGATCCATCCTTCTTATGCACTAATAACACTGGAGCAGAGAAAGAACTTGATTAGGTTGAATTATACCAACCTCTAGAATTTTTGCAACCATACGTTCAATTTCAGTCTTTTGGGCATAGGGATATTTGTAAGGCTTGATGTTTGGAGGAACACTTCTTGGAATCAAATGAATAGCATGATCATGATCACAAATAGGTGGGAGACCTTTGGGAGTCTCAAATACCTTGGAATGATTGTCCAAGGCTTTTTGGAGATCTGGAGAAATAGATGATTTCTATGTGGGAACCTCTAGCGAACATAATTGTGCAATTACATCTCATTATTCCTTCTTTAGAAACTTTTCCATACCGTTAGAACTGATTATCTTTCCCAGATTCCTTGCAATACCCCTTAATTCAACTTCCTTTCCTTCTGCACAAAATTTCATGAAAATTTCTTGAAAATTAAAAGCTATTGTTCCCAAGGATTGTAGCCATTGGACTCCTAGTACAACATCAACACCACCCGTTGGAATGGAAAGCATTGGGCTATTGAATACATATTCTCCCATGGATAGCTTGATATTATGGCACTTTCCATAACAATTTATGGTTCCTCCACTTGCAACCATCACTTGACACTCTGGTGCTGCATATAGGAAGCAATTCAATTCCTTTGCTATCTTACAATGAATAAAATTATGGGCACTTCCCAAATCAATCAACACTATTACCTTTTTCTTCTTGATATTTCATTCTATCTTGATAGTTTGAGAAGTGGTAATTCTAGCCAATGCATTACATGATATGGTCAGATTCATTTCTTCTTTATCTAGGGTTTGTTCCTAGAGAATATCCTCTTCTTTTGACATTTGTTGCTCCTTTTCTTGCTCCTCTTCACAATCTATTTAGAATAATTTCTTCTCAGCACACTTATGACCTTTAGTGTGTTTGCTATCACAACTGTAACAAAGCCCTTTTTCTAGTTTTTCTTCCAATTGTTGTGGTGACAACCTTGTAGGTTGTGGAATGCTAGGGGCAACAACACTTCCATCTTTATAGTTGTGAGTGGTAGGCTTCCTGGTTGCCATAATTTTTCTTTCCATTTTTCTTGCTAACCTAAATGCTTTCTCCAATGAATCAGGTTCCCAAAGGCAAACCTCATGTTGGATATTATCCTTTAAAGTCCCTATGAACACATCAATCCAATGCTTCTCTAGAATATATTTTACCTTTATGTTCAATTTTTGGAAGTCCTCAATGTGTTCCATCATTGAACCCTTTTGTTTGAGATTTATCAATTGGATAAAAAAGGTGTTGCTTTTTGTATCCTCATAATGTATTATCATTTCTTTCGTAAAAATTCCCAAGTGACAATTTTTTTACAAGAGAAAAACCATCGATACCATACAAATTGATTTGGTTCCAAATATAAAGTTGCAATACATACCTTTTGTGTGTTTTGCACATTATGGAGATCGATAAATTGCTCCATTTGTAGTATCCATGTTCTGGGATCCTTGCCATCAAACTTCCTCATATCGATTTCTGGAAAATGGTGGGTCTTAAATCCAACATTAAATTCTATGAAATCATGATTAACATTTATTTTGTTCTCATCATGAGTATCCTTTACTACGCTTTCGCCATTAGTGACCATTTCTTGTAGCAACTTATTCAAATTTATCTTCAATTCTTCCATCTTATCGTCCATTCCATTCATCTTAGAATCCATGCCATTCATCTTAGCTTCCATGCCATCCATATTAACTTGCATTCCATTCATATTAGCTTCCACACCATTCATCTTGGCTTCATTTACCTTTAGTGAGAGTGAAATTTGTTGTACTTGGTCTTGTAATTTTGATTTATCATGTTCATTTCTTCCTCTTCTTCACGAGTCATGCTAGAGCTTTCAGGTTGCTTACTAGGTGTTTCCATTTTCTTTATTTGGGGCATTAATTAATGCTAATAATGATTCACTATTCCCTTTGAATGCCTTCAATCTAATTTTTCAAACCAATCTTATGCAAAATTTAAAAAAAACTACACACATTTTTTTTCACTTTGTAAGAGCTCGATATTGAATATGTTGTATCTATGTAACTACGAATCTCAAATATCTGAAATCTCATCCTGTGGTAGCCCTTTGATTCCTCTTTCTAACCCTACAAGTCTGATCAAGATTGAATTCTCCAAGGAAGAGTTATGCCAAATCTCCCATGGTGACCTGATTATAGACTAGTTCAGTAGAGCGAACTTGTACGACGTTCCATGTGTCACTGTTTCGACCTTAGTACCTGAAACTGATATACATAAAACTATAGGCTATCTCCTTTCTGAAACTTCTTATTAAATTTCAATCTGATTCTCAAAACAAAAGTTATGACGATTTTCCCTAGGTCACCTGTTTGGAATGTAATTCGGGAGTCTGCAAAAACCCTAACTTCATCAGATCATATCTTCACAAATATAGTGAGACAAGCTCTAAATTATAGATTCGAATGTTTAGAATGATTTTTTCTCAAATGGGTTTTTTTTGTAGCTTTTGAAACATCACAAAAAAAAGTTATAGCGAAAATTCCACGATGACCTGTTTGGAGCAGCAAAACCTTGGAATCTAAAGCTCTGATACCAAATGTTAGGAAACCAGCTCACAAAAAGATAGAAAAGAGAGATCAATGCCTTAGAGTTCAACCTCTTCGAGGGGGAAATCTATTTTACATTACACAAATGAAAAATTCTTGGATGATACAAATGACTAAACTTCCCTATATATATATAGGAGTCTAAGGGGTCACAATATAATCAAGTCGACATAATAGTAATAACATAAAGGCACAAAAATAATAATAGTGGTTTTCTACGGGGCATACTAATAACAATATGGGGACAATAGGGGCACAATAATAAAAATAAGGGATACAATGACAATAGTAATGTGGGAATCACTAGTATTATAGGGTCCTAACACCTTCATTGAGACACAAACCTAAACCTTGACACAACACGAGGAGACCAAAAAATCTAGAGTTGGACGTAAGCAAGAAGAAGAAGGAGAGGCCGAAGAACAAGGAAAAGAGGTTGAAGGAGAAGCTGAAGAAGAAGGGAAATAAGAAAGAGGGAAACAAAAAGTAGTAGAAGAGATCCTTGGAGAGCCCTCTAGACCTCATAAGAAGGGAAAACAAAGGCAACAATTAAACCTCTCAAAGGGGAATACAAAAAAGAGGTGGTTGCTACTCTGTAAGCCCTTGTCACACCTATCAAAATTAAGAGGAGATAGCGTAGGTAAGGTTCCTTACTTTAAAAGAAGAAAGAGCACCAGAAACAAGGGAAGCCTCAACCTCCTTCAAGAGTCCCAATCACAATTGATGAGTCAAGAAACCACTGAGAAGAAGAATTGGGGCAAGGGAATAGGAAAATTGAGGAGGCCGCCTCTCTCAAAGTCAAGGGAAAGTAGCCTCTGACACCCATGAGAAGGCCAACCACTAGGGTAGTCACAACCAAGCAACTCAAGGCACATAATGCCCTGCTAAAGGAAAGAACAAAGTTCTTACTAGATACATAAAAAGTGCTACATGAAGGGACAACAACACCTCAAGAGGAAGAAGAAGGTCCACAAGAGATCTTTGAACCTACCCCATTGCCTGATCTTGGGTCCTATTAAAAGTTTATTGAAGGGGGGGAATTATACCATAAAAGTTTGCAATTCCCCTCCTATTTGAACTAGAAAAAGAGAGAGGTAGAACTCATCGGTGGATGAAAATTGCAAAATCCACGAAAGTAGATGATGTGGGCCTCATGGAGGAAAATATGTAACAAATGGGTAAGGAATTGGTTGACTTGAGGCTTAAGGAATCCTCCATGAAGGAGTAGCTACAGTTAGAGAATAAGAGGCTGAGAGAGCAACTTCAGGAAAAGGAGGCACAACTTGCCACCATGGAGAGCTTGTCCATGGAGGCCATTCAATGCAGGAAACCATCCAAATCATATGCCATTTTCCTCAAAGAACAATGGTTGCAATTCCAAATAAAAACATTAGCACAATATGGCTCTTTACCATTTTAGTGTTATAGGAGGTTCATTGAATTCTGACAACATGGAAGCATTAAGGACACGACCAAATTGGCTAAATTTTATATGCACAACATGATCCTCACAAACATGAACTTTTGGGATCCCAATTCAATATTGGGGGATGCACAAATGATGACCCAGGAAGAAACAAGGGTTCATGAAGTAAAGAGGGTTATGGCCAAAGAATCAAGTGAGACCCTATACATCATAGTAGAATTAATGAGCCCCAAGGCTGTCATACGTAACCACAACATTATCTCTACAATTCCCAAATTGGCCCCTCGCTACCTAGCAACACAAGGACAAGCCATCTTGCATTTCAAAGATACCTTAAGGTTATTGGGTAATGTGAGTTTGTAGGCTTGCCAAAGAAGATGGCATGCTTTGCCCCAAAATCTACAAATAAGGGGATATCACTCCCTTGAAAATTTGAGCAATGCCCTAGAAAGGACCCCACTCTACAAAATAATTATTCAAAGGTTGAAAATCATTGGATATGGATAAAATTCAATCCTCCCTTGTTATTGGGCCTACAAGAAAGAAAAGATCAATCAGAGGAACAAAGGGAGTGGGAAACCATAGAGGCAAATGCAAGATTCTATCCATAAGAGGGTACACCATCTGAGATGCCTTGGGATGTCAGAGAGGCCACCTGGGCCATGCATGAACTACATATTAGTGAGTAAGTTGCTTAGAGGGTGATAAACACTTTCTGCAAGGGAGTGATGATGATTCCTATCAATAGGTATAGTATAATTCCATTGTTCCATCCTTCAACCTATAACTTCTCCTTTTCTCATATTAATTAACATCTTTTTGGACATAATGTGTTTAATAAGAAGATTAAAGGATTTTGTCATGCTTTGTGGCCTAATATGGTTAATGTGCAGGAAAAATAGCATTTTTGAGTATATTTATGATGCAAAGGCATGTTGGAGGCATCTAGAGGAAGTGGAGGAGGCTTGTCCCCTGCATTTACTCTCTTTTGATTTGAAGTGATCCCTAGAATCACTCAACTACAACTTGAGGTCTACTGGAATCTAATGAACTCAAGTGAATGTGAGGATCTAAGGGAGCTAGATTAATTAATTAATTATTATTATTATTATTTTTTTATTTTTAATTTTTTAATTATTATTATTATTATTTTTTTTTAATTTTTTTTTTTTTTTTTAAATTTTTAAATTTAATTTTTATTAATTAATTAATTAATTTATTTTTATATTTTTATTTTTTCAGAGTTTTGGAGGGAAGTAATCCTCTTTTCAAGGAGGCTTCCCCTCAATCCTCTTTGTATAAATAAATGGGCCTAAGTGCTAATAGGATTCAAATTTTTGAGTAGTGAAGAGCTATCAAGTAATAGGGACTTGATCCTTTCATTGCACGATGTATCCGAACTTTATTTTATGTTAATGATAGTCTTACTAGTGCTTCACATATGATTTTGTTGTAGATGACTGAGTCCCCTTGGGTTAGGGTCCAATCTGGAGGCTCCAATACCTCATTATGTATGTAACAACCCTGGTTAAAAGTCTATGTGAAAATATATAAGACCACGGTCATGGGATACATATTCCAAGATGAATAGTTGGCTAAAACATCCTAGTGGTGTTCATTCGGTTTATTATGGCTAAGGAATTTGGCAAAGGCAATGGCAAAGGTTTTGGAAAGGCATGAGGCATTTATTGGCACTTTTATTTATGAAAATAATGGAAAATAGGAGAAAAGGAAGGTGAAAGGTCATAGGTTGCATGTGAGGAGGAAAATGAAGGAAAATAATGGAAAATGAAGAAAATAGATGCGTCATTGATAAAATGGCTTCTAAGGATCAATGGGCAGGATTGGTCAGCGTAGACTTTTGTCGGTTCAGTTTTTGGAGCTCTCTCTATTCTCTCTCTCTCATACTCTTGGGAACTTAGATTTTTCTTGGACCACTCTTGGAGGAGTGTTGCATACTTGGAGTTTTGGAGAAAGAAGGCAAAGAAAGAGTAGGAGAGCTCAAGGGGGGCATTAGGATCAACAACTACAATATCTTTTTTCTTGCAGGTACTGAGTTGATGTTTTCCTCACTAGTTTTGTCATGCATGGCATATGCATGTGGTTTATTGGTCATGATATGTCATTGGCATGGAAGATTGCCTGGATTGACAGTGGATTTGCCTAGCCTTTCCATTTACTGTATAACCATGGCGTTGTGGGTAAATTTATTTGTTTTCTTGTTGGTTCTCATGTTTCATTTAGCTTGGGTTGAGTTATTAGTTCCTGGAGCCTTGGCTGGACAAACACTCTGGAAGCCCTGAAGCGACTTGGGTTGAGTTATTAGTCCTGGAGCCTTGGTTGGACAAATGCTCTGGAAGACTTGTAACAACTTGGGTTGAGTTAATAGTCTTGGACACCTTGGTTGGAAAAACTCTCTAGAAACAAATGGTGGGTTGTGTTACTAGTCCTGGAACCCCTGGTTGGACAAACACTCTGGAATCCCGGGAAAAGCTGTGGGTTGAGTTACTAGTCTTGGAGCCTTAGTTGGACAAACGCTCTGGAGCTTGATAACAACTGTGGGTTGAGTTACTAGTCTTGGAAGCTGGGTTGGAACAAACTCTCTCAAGCCGTGGAAGGCTTGGGTAGAGACCAATCTGGTGATGGTTTTGTGATGTTCGACCATGAAGTGGAATCACTGTTTGATGGGTTGAGGTGGTTTGACCTCTAGAAGCCCTAGATGGTTTTGATTGATCTGTTTTTATGAGATCCCACATTCATGCTTGGAATATGACATGTGGGTGACTAGCTGAAGAGAGATTTGGCTCAGTCATGTCTACGGTTGGGTGGTTTGTGGTAGTCCCATACTGGGTTGGCTTTTGCATCATTCATATGAGGTTATTTCTCCTTTGTTATTTCATAAGTATTATACTGGTTTATATGTGTATTATATGGTTGATGTATCCTTGGTATTTCTGTTATTATTATGCTAGTTATAAGCATGTATTGTGACAATGATGATGTATGGCTCTCATCATGTTTTTACTTGTAAATGAATGAACAATGTATCTATGGCCTAATGGATGAAACTACAACTAATGTGTTGAGGCATTAATGTTTCCTAGCAATTATCAGATGAATATGAGACCCCTATGCTTAGATCTGTGGTTTACACTTGTAGATTACCTATTTGTGATATGTTTGACAAAATTCTTGTCATGGCTAGTAGGGGTCCAGTCAAGCCCTAATTTAAGTAATTGCATTTGTATCATCATTCCCTTGTTATATTTTTGTTCTAAAGGTGTCATTTAGTTATGGGCAGTGATTGGGCTCTGGAACTGAAAAAGTGGCTCAAATATTAGGGTTGTTGGCATAACACTAGGAAAAATAGTCCCTGAACGCTAGCGTACCATGCTGTGGGAGTGTTGAGAGCCCTCTAGACACATGCATGCCCATATCATGGGAGTGTCCGGGGTTTAATTGGTCTACAAACTCAGTGGGAACTAGGGGCTACTTACCTGAGAGGTTGGGATGGTTCCTAGGAGTCTTGTTGCTGATGTGGAAGGTCTGTATGGTGTGTTTCCATCAGTTCCACTTCCTTAAGTTGACTTAGGAGGTCAAATCACATCATAGTAACTTCTGATCACATGTTTACCCTGGTTGGCCAGTTACTTGGGTAGATGTGGGAGGAGGGTGTTACAATGTATCTTATTTATGCATTATTTTAGTAGAAACATTTCCTTCCTTGTTTGAATAGGAGTTATTTTCCAAAAATTGTGGTTGTAGGCATGATTACCACCTCCCTTGTGGGAAGCGTGGTTGAGGAGTCTACAACAAAAAGCAAAAATATGTGACTGCTTTCCTTTGCAATTTGCTAGGATTTAGTTCATTATCTCTTGCATGCTCTCTTTCTGCAATCCGGGAGTTAAAATCACATTTTAAAATTTTTCATGTATGTACGTTAGATGCATGTTGTGAGGTGAAATTGTCCTAATGAAATAGAATCCTTCTTTATTTGATTTCATAAAATTTGACTCATCCTTTCTTGCTTAGCTGATTTTGCTGTGATTTGATTATCATTTTGAGTGTAAGAAAATGGATTGTTGTTTATCTGGCCATACTATCAATGGATTGTAGGGTTGACACACTCATCCTACATCCCCCTTTTCATCATCAAACCCTTCCTTGTCATCCCATATTGCACTCAAAATTCTGCCACCGAGACCACATTTCTGGGTTATTTGAGGGACACTATGTGCATTTGTTTTTGTGCATGATGGGCTTCTGTGAGGCACTAGGATTGGAAAAGGCCTCATACATCCCTCATATACCCTTTCCTACCCTTTCCCACCTTCAAATCAGCTTTTCCATCGTCAGGATGCTCATAGGATCAATCTTGTAGCAAAACAGGGCAATATTGTAGCATCCTATAACAATCCTGTAGTAGTCCTTAAAATTGACCAAATTTGCTCCAAAAGCTTGGTTTTTGTCTGTTATGCTTGGATAATGACTCCTAGGCTTCAAATCCATGATTGAGGAAGACCCAAGGCCACTTTGAACTTGCCTTTTTCTCACTGCAAGCATAATTTTGAAATTAGGATTAGGTGACAAATTACTAAATTGAATGATAATGAGGATTTTCTCATAAAATTCATATGAGTCCTGTTACTCTAGTCAAGACCCTTTGAGCATAGTTATTAAGAGGGTGATTTTCCCATGCAAAGTAGGTAGGCCTATTTTTTGAATTCATGCTCCTAGTATTTGAATTTCAAAGTGTTGTTCTTGCATAGGATTGGTTTCTTTTCAAACCAACTTTTCAAAATTTGCAATTAGACTAATGATTCACATTGTTGCAAGTAGCACAAGATTTACATTTTGCAAACATACAAGTACTTTTTATTCATGTAATTAGAATAACCTTTACATTCCTGCAATTAGGGTTAGACTTTACATTTGATGAATGACACTATGCATTTCGGCAAGTAGAGCATTTGGTTTTCATTCCTGTAGTTAGAGTAGAAGTTTATTTTTCATGCAATTCCCTTCCTTGAGCTAGCTAAAAGAGTGGTCTTGTATGCCTTGATTTGCTCCATTTCTCAAAGATTGCATGAGTATAACTTGACCTACTGTGTATACAACATTGTCACCTCTTAAGTTTGTATGAACCCTAGGTCGATAATTAAAGTTGGTAGCCTTGGGAGTCTCAATAATCTTGTTGTGATATTGGGGATCATCATATATAGTTAATTATTTATTCAGAAGAAAATTGTCATTACATTTTTTTCCATGAGATAAACAAAGGATTATTAAAAAGAGTGCTAATTGCGCATGGTTCAAAGGAGATAGTTTATACACAAGACCAAATTTGATTATTCAGAGATGTGTTAGAGAATGAAATGTTTGATATTTTAAAAGATCATCTTGATGAACCGTGTGGTGGGAATTCTGTAGACAAAAGGGTTGTTTACAAAATACTTCATCTCAAATGTTATTGGCCAACTATTTTAAAAGATGCCAACAAGAATGTTAGAAGTTTTGATAATTATCAACACATGGGTCAATCAATAACAATAGATGGAGTGCTCCTCTAGCCACAATTTCTTTTAGAACTTTTAAGAAATGGGTTCTATACTTTGTAGGGCCCATTGATCCTATTCCAAAAGGAAAAAAAAATCATATTAGTATTCATTGATTAGTTAACAAGTGGTGGAAGCAAAGTCTTAGCACGAGCAACTAAGTAATCAATAGAGGGAGTTGAGGGTTTGACAACTGGGGAACCCTAGCTGCCTCTACCTTTTGGTTTGTGCCTCCTCTCGGTTGTAGTTGTGAACAAAGTTACCAACTTAACAAGAGCTGTAACCTCAAAATGAGAATTCTGGCAAAAAAACCCCTATTTTTGTGCAAAAAGCATAAAAACGCATCTTGAAAATGAAAAGTGTTGATGTTGCATCAACAATTTTTTTTTAATCCAAGGTTAATTATCAATTTTTTTTTATAATAAAAATGGCAGTAAAAACCTTTTTTTTTTGCACCAAAAACATGAAAAAAGACCCTGAAAATGAGAAGCGTTGATGTTGCATTAACATTTATTTTTCAAGTTAAAATTCCAATATTTTTTTTAACGAAAATGGATATAGTTTATCTCAAAATAAATCCAAAGCCTGCTGGCCAGTGACATTTAGGAAGCCCATGAACCGACTATCCTTAACATATAGAAAAAATGACTTCCTAACCTTAATATTCCGAATCTTCTTAGCTTCGTTAGTTAAGCCTATTTCCTTAATTTCCCCATGCTTGTGAATACAAACAAACTGCTGAAGTAAAAGATAGTAATACATGAGAAATAGAGTTAAGAGATTGGATCCCAATCTTCAACACTGTCTCTTATTCGGGTGCTTGCAGGAAGGAGGATTGCTTTGTTGGCTTCCACATTCACTTCCTTATTATTCTGCCGAAGAATGTGGAAAAAATTCACCTGAAGAAAGGAACCAACTAGCTTCCTTATTTTGGCAACCACTCTTGCTAGCCGAAAGTCCCTTGGGACGTGTTATCCACAAGAATTCGAATCAAGGATTGGGAGTCACCAAAAATATTGGCTTTCTCAATACCAAGAACCTGTAAATACTTAAGACCTTGCAATAAAGCCATGGCCTCAAATTGCATGTTTGTATTGTGACCCAGGCCTAAATCATACCTGTTCTCTATGCAGAAATTCGCATTCCTGATGACACCCCTACCCTGACAATTCTCGGATTACCTTTGGTGGCCCCATAAAAAAACAAGGAAGAACTATCACAATTATGGAGCCAAATGCGGAAATTGCCCTCAACAAGCCTGATTTGCCAGTTTTTCGTAGTTTGGAACTGTCTCTCCTCCTCAAAAAACTGAAGGCCAAGTTTTCTCCCCCACGCCAGTTCTTGAGGATTTAAATTCTTTTCCCAGCTTCTCAAATTTCTCACCGAGAAGTTCCTTGAATAGTTCGTTGGCTTTTGATAAAACAAGGTTACCCTTCTGCACTTTTTCTTGAAAAATTATGTGGTTGCACTCAATCCATATTTGCTAGAAAATGAATTTTGGATAAACCATCCAAGCTGCCTTAAACCAATTGTTATTGGGGAGTCTTCTGGGATAGAGATGAGCCCAATCAACAAAGTATCCAACAATCGAGTTTCATAGACGAAAAAAGGATCCCCATGAGGAAAACACATCAACCCAAATACTCTTGGCGAACCTGCATTCAATCAATAAATGAGTGGCATTTTCCTCATTTTCCAGACAAAGATTACATCTGGAAGGGCCTAGGAAGCCTTTCTTTTTTAGTCTATCCTCAGTTAAAATGCTATTATGGCACAACAACCAGTTGAAAAAATTGATTTTTGGCACAAATTTATGCCTTTAGAGTCCTCGCCAAGTCACTGGGCAGCAAGGGATGTGGGGAATTTTTCTGAGCTGTGCATAGCCTTGTGCAATAGTATAAGAACCAATTAGAGAGCCTTAGCCTCTCTTGTCTTGTTTCCTAATGCTCATCGGGCTCATTCCCTTTAGTTTAGTCAGTAAGAATGACCATGCCTGATCTAGAGCATCCGACATTTGAGGATTCTTCTAGCCTACCCACGGATTATCCTTCCAGCTAGAAATATCCCACAAAGTTTTGATGTCACTATTTAACGTCCAGCTTCGAAGCTCAGAGAGCTCTTGGACTTCACCCAAAGGTTCTTCGCTCATGATTTTATCAGTCCAAATATTAATGAGCTTGCCATTACTCGGGATCCAATATGAATGCTTTTGTATCAATGGTAAGGTCTGCATGCAAAGCCTGTGAATTTGAGAGCCTTTGCTAGTGTGGGTGAGGTCATCCAAGCTTCGTAGCCTCTAACACCTGAAATATTTCTTCCATAACGCCTTTTGGGACCAGCTTGGTTTCAGAGCTATTTTTCTCCACAGAATCTTAGCCCCCATAGCGATATTTTGAGTCCTCAGATCCTTGAAATTCAGACCTCCTTCTAGCAGAGGTTTGGCAACTTTGTCCCAATTGACAAGGGGGATCTTCCTATCATTTTGCTTGCCTCCTTTCCAAAGGGACCTTCGAATCCATTCCTCCATCTTCTTAAGAATGCTGGAGGGAGCCAGCATGGCTGAAAATTGGAAGATGGGCAGGCTAGATATGACAGAATTAATAAGCACTGTTTTCCCTGCAAGGTTCAACCATGAGAAGCCCCAAGACTGAATTTTTTTCTTAAATTTCTCGACCATTGGGAGCCAATCTTTACTGGAGTGCCTCCTTTGGAAGATAGGAAGGCCCAAATAGATGAAGGAGTTCCAAGAAGTAGAGCCAGCAAAACCCATACATCTGGAAATTGAGGAGAGCTCATTGTTGGAGATATTACAGCCATAAAAATGGCATTTTCCTTCATTTAGTTTGCTGCCCGAAGTCCCACATAAATCATCCAACACTTTTATGAATTTGGAGGCAGAGTACACGGAGGTAGCACCCAACAAAAGAGAATCATTAGCGAACAATGTATGGTTGATATCTTTGACACCTCGAGTGATCCTAAGACCCATAATTTCTTGGTCTATCTGGCACTTTTCTAAATAAAAAATCAGAACTGAAGCTTGAAAAACAAAAAGAATAGGGGAAAGAGGACAACCCTGTCGTAGCCCTCTAGAGGCTTTAAAGAACACCATTGCTCTTTCATTCACCAGAGGGGCAATCTAGGGCTTAGAGATGCATGCCCAGACCCATCTGATAAACTCCTAATCAAACCTAAACTTGTGCATCATGCCAAAGAGAAACTTGTGACGAACTCGGTCAAACGCATTAACAAGGTCCAACTTGATCACCATACCTTTTTCTTTTTGTTGCAAGCTAGAATGAATCACCTCTTGCACAAGGATTATGTTGTCCATGATTTGTCGGACCTGAACGAACCCCCCTTGGTTTTCAGGAATAATGGAGGGCAAGAGGGCCTTCATTCTGTTGGCAATCACTTTTGTTATGAGCTTGTAACTAATGTTGCATAATGAAATTGAACAAAACCTATTAAAGGTGCTGGCTCCCTTCTCCTTTGGAATGAGGGCGAGAAAGGAAAAATTCGTGCTTCCTCCAATTTTCTAGCAGCACTGAGATTTGGATACCATTCTGTGCAGATCCTTCTTCACTATTTGCCAACAGACTTGAATGAATCTGGCAGTGAAGCCATCCGCACCCAAGGCTTTGTCCGGATCCATTTCATAGAGCGCAACCTTTATCTCTTTTCTGGTGACTTTAGCTTCCAATTTTGATTCATTTTTGAAGAGATCTTGGAGGGGACAACATCCAAGAACATAGTGTCCTGGCTCATTCCCTCGACTTCAGTATATAGTTTCTCAAAGTGGGAGAAGGTAGCCCCTTTGATACTTGTAAAGTCCTTATGGGTAATGTCAGGCTAGGCAGTAACTCCTCAAGGCAAAAATGATTCGTATATCTTATTCCTTCAGGTAGATCTTCATTATATACATGAGGGAGAGACTGTTCACTTCATCTCCTGATGACTTTTCATATTACCTATTTATTTATTTACATTATATTCACACAATCCTGATGGTTAGGTGTCAACATCACCCCCCTTAATCTGAAGGGATGTTGGTGAGTCCAAGCATCATTCTGAATCGTTCAAGCTTTTCTCTTCCAAGCGCCTTGGTGAAGATGTCTACAATTTGCTCATTAGTGGAACAATGACAGAGATGGATTTTTTTGGCCTCGACATGATGTCGAATTAGATGATATTTAGTATTGATGTGCTTCGTTCGATCATGGAACTTGGGTTCTTGGCCAACTTTATTGCAGAGGTATTGTCAATCATGAGTGGAGTTGATTGTACTTCTTTTACCTGCAAATCTTCAAGAATTTTCCTGAGCCACACAATTTCTTTTCCTAGCCACACAATTTCTTTTGTTGCTTCAGCTGCTACCATGTATTCTGCTTCTATTGTGGAATCTGCTGGAACTGATTGTTTGCATGATCTCCAGGAGACAACTCCTGATTCCAAGACTCATAGCATATCCTGAAGTAGATACCTTGGTTTCTTTGTCTCCATCGAAGTCTGGATCAGAGTATCCAATCAAGCTGAAGTCATCCACCCGTGTATACTTGATTCCAAAGTCTTGAGCTCCCTTCAAGTACCTTAGAACTCTTTTTGCAGCAGACCAATGTCCCTCACAAGGCTTTTGTATAAACCTGGAGAGGATTCCAACAACAAATGAAATGTTTGGTCCGGTAGTAGTTAGGTAGTTGAGACTTCCTACAAGCTGTCTATACTTTGTTGCATCCTCAAATTCTTTTTCTTCAGTATATGTGAGCTTTAAGTTTTGTTCCATTGGAATAGTAAGAGGATTGCATTCTGTCATGCCAAACCTGTTCAATAGATCTCCAATGTATTTCTTTTGAGAAATAAATATGGACTTCGGATGTTGGGTTACTTCAATACCAAAATAGTAATGAACATAGCCCAAATTAGTCATTTCAAGAGTTTTCCCCAATTCCTTCTTTATGGATGCAATGCAACTTTCATTGTTCCCTGTCATTAAAAGATCATCTACATATACCACAAGATATACAACTGTTTTGCCAGCTTTCTTGACAAATAAAGTTGCATCATCAAGATCAAAATGATTGAAGTTGAGTTTCAGAAGATGCTCAGTTAGTTTTTCATACCAGGCTCGTGGTGCTTGTTTGAGGCCATACAAGGACTTCACAAGTTTGCATACTTTATGTTCATGTCCTTTCACAGCAAATCCTTCAGGCTAGGACATAAAAACATTCTCTTTCAGATCTCCATTCAAGAAAGCAGTTTTTACATCCATTTGATGGACTTTCCAACCGTTCTGAGTTGCTAGGGCAAAGAGTGTCCGGATGGTAGCCCATTTTGCCGTGGGGGAAAAAGTCTTCTCATAATCGACCCCTTCCTCTTGTGCAAAACCTTTTGCCACAAGCTTAGCTTTGTGCTTGTCAAGTGAGCCATCAGCTTTATACTTGTTCTTATAGACCCACTTGTAGCCAATTGGTTTGGTTCCTAATGGAGGATCAACTAGCTTCCAAGTGCCATTCTTTATGAGGGAATCATACTCCTTTTGCATTGCTTCTTTCCATTCATCATGAGAAGCAACTTCTTTGAAGGAAGTTGGTTCAAAATCTGTAGAAATGTTCAATTCACAATCATAAGAAACATCCATATCAATAGGTGAATTAGAGTCATCTACATCACCTCCATTTTTCCGGTTTGAATTTCTAGTTCCTGTCTTTCCAACCTCATCAGGATGAACACTTTCAAGTGTCTTTATCAGCCACTTTGGGGGGCCTTTTTCAGATGGTCTAGGCTGCTCCACTGATTGAGTTGCGACTGAATCAAGATTGAGTATCCCAATTCTGTCAATCACATCACTTAAAGCATCATCCGTTGTTGGAGTTTCATGCAGAGGAGAGTGTTCTTCAGAAGAAGATTCCACATGTTGATCTAGTATATGAATCCCCTCTTCAAGATGTGGAATCTGATTATCAAATTCTTGAAATGATTTTGCTTTTGCGAATCTATCCAAGTGATCAAGTTTTTGCTCAACAGCATTGTCAGTTTTGGATGATTCAAGGAAAATTACATCACTAGATACAACAAAATTTTTATTTACTTCATCATAGAGATGGTATGCTTTGGAGGTGTTTGAATACCCAAGAAGATACACTTACAACTTCTAGCACCAAGTTTGTTCCTATGTACCTTTGGTATCAAAGCATATTAGGTGGAACCAAAGACCCTGAGATGCTTTACCGAAGGAACATGTTCATACCAAATTTCATATGGAGTCTTGTTTCTAATAGCATTAGATGGACATCTATTCTTTATATATGAAACACATAGAACAACATCAGCCCAAAACATTATCTTTACATTTTTGAAGAAGAGCATGGATCGTACCATATTTAAGATTGCCCTATTCATTCTCTTAGCTACACCATTCTATTGGGGATTATAAGCTTGCCATCAAACATATGAATGGAGTGACCTTGCTGGTGGATGTGAACCAAGGACAACAAGTTTCTCTTGAGCTGTGGGAGATATAGAACATGATGCAGAAGAAAATCTGGAAGACCATGCAGTTTAAGCCTAATTGTGCCAAGCCCTGATGGCTTGATTTTTTATTGGTCTGCAAAGTATGCTGCTCCATCAACATTGTTAGTAAATTATTCAAAAAAATATTTTCTATAAGTCATGTGGCAGGTTGCCCCTGAATCAAGCAACCAATCATTTTTCCAAGAAGCAAGTGAAGCATTAAATAAATCTTCATTTCCTCCAATATTACATTGTGCCACAACATAGTGAGCGGATTCAGTTGCTTTAACTTTGTCTGTATCATCAATTTTACCTTTCTATTGGTTTCTTTGCTGCTCAATTTTGTCCCATGGTAGCTTGCATGTAGAGGCATCATGTGATCAATTTATTTTGCAGCGTATGCAGTGCAAATCTGCCTTTTCTCCTTGAGAGTCTCTACCCCCTGCCTCTGAAATCTCTTCTACCTCTTCCTCTGGAAGAATCTTGAGCAAGATTATTTTCTCTGTGTGCAAGAAGAGTTGTCTTTTTTTCCAAACCCTTCACTTTTTCAACAATCTTCTCCATCATAAAAATTTGAACTGAGTCCAAAAATAATTACAATATTCGTAGCAAAACACTAATAATAATTTGCTATGACTTTCCAAAAAATGGAATCAACTGCAATCATGCAATATATATTTCACATATTATACCATGGCATGTCATCATAAAAGAAACAACATAAGCCCTAATGAAATCACCACATATCTTTCACTATCATTCAGTTGGAAAGCATCTCTAGATACTTGTTGTAGTCATAGTTACCCACCAACCGTTAAAATAAAACACGACAATTAGAAGAGGAACTGTAGTGACTCCTTACCGTTCTTTACAATTCCGTGCCACGTCTCTCCAAAACACTACTACCGGTGTTGCAGAACTCAGACTGGGCAAACCAGTGGCAACGATCAACATATGGGCAACGTTCAAGACTGTAATATACCAAGACTGTAATATAGCTTAAATACAATAGACCTTTTAATATATATAGCAAGCGTCCAAAATAGTCAATGCATGGAGCAACATATAATTCAATGCATGAGTAGCGTACCAAAACAAACTTCCGAAATCATTGAGACTAGCGTTATATGCCAAAACAATGTTATATGCCAACCAACATTAATGCAATGCCAAAACAAACTTCAAAAATTGTTGAGACCAGCCTTATATGCCAAAACAACGTTATATGTCAACCAACGTTAATACAATGCCAAAACAGTGTTATAATACCAGCGTTATTCAAAACAAGAGCAACAACGTTCTCCAACGGAGAAAAATTATGTAAATACTTAAAATGAAGCAGTTCTCAGTGGCCTGGAAATAGGCTCTTCAACCAATCTGTCCATGGTGCTGGCGGATCTTCATGTCTCTCATGCCACTTGTGTTTGTGTTCATCTGAGTTTAGGAACAACCACTGGCCATGGTCTGGAAAGTCTAGCCTTCTAGAAATACGTTCAAATGCCCTCTCTCACGATTGGAACCCTAATTTCTCATTCTCCGCTCGGGGATGGACTTCCTCAGGGAAACTTCCAAAAGAAGAAACAGACTCTTCTTCAGAAGAGGGGAAGAAGGAGGGCCGTGAGAATTGTGGACAGAGAGCTCAGTAGGTAGACTCCACAGAGGCAGAGGACAGAGAGCAGTAGGTAGAAGGGAGTTACAACTATTTTGGGAGTTGGCTCTGATACCATGTTAGGCCAGGAAGTAACTCCTCAGGGCAAAAATGATTCGTATATCTTATTCCTTCAGGTAGATCTTCATTAATACATGAGGGAGAGACTGTTCACTTCATCTCCCGATGAGTGTTCATATTACCTATTTATTTATTTACATTATATTCACCCAATCCTAATGATTAGGTGTCAACAGGTAACATGATCTTCTTTTATTTCAAAAATTGTGTTGAAGGACCTTCTAGCTTGGGCTTGTTTGTGGAAGAAGGAGGTATTACTATCTCCCGCTTTCAACCACACACTATGTGATTTCTGCCTCCAATATTCTTCCTCTTGCAGACAAGCTTTGTGGAAATTTTGCTGCAGATTTCCTTCTATGACTGTCGATTCCTCAGTGGGTTCCTCCTCTTCCATCTGCAGTTGGTGCTTCTCGAGGGAGGCATGGGCCATCCTCCTTTCATCAGCCAGATTTGGAAGAGTTTTAGCCCAACTTTTCAATGCAGCCTTTACCCTTCTTAATTTTTCTTCCTAAACAAAGAAAGGGGACCCTATTTTAAGGTTGATTCTAGCTCTCTCTAACCTTATCCATAAAGTCTGGATACCTTATCCATAGAGCACTGAATCGAAAAGGAATGGGCCCAAAATTTCTATTTGCTGAGAGTTCTAGCTTTATGGGTTTATGATCCAAAATACTGCATGGCAGGATGAACATCCTTGCTTCTAAACTGAGTAATAGATAAGAAATTTGAATAAGAAATCTATCTAATCTCGCAACAATATGGCGGGGGCCAATTCTTTTATTTGACCAAGTATACTTACCATTCAGAGGTTTGATGTCGAGCAGATCCAATCTTGCATGATATCCTCCACCCATTCCCTCGTTGGGTCTCTTACTATGCTGCCACCTCTCTTCTCAGAGGAGCTTAGGGTTATATTAAGATCCCTTGCGAAAATAATATTTCTCAACATTTCTTCCTCAGCCATGAGTTTGATTGAGTCCCAACACTGCTTCTTTTCCCCTGTGTTTACCGGCACATACACATCAAAGAGGGTAAAGGCCTCCCTTGTTTCTCGGCTTATGAGTTGCATAAGCTGCTAGTGTGTATTCTGCTTTCCATTGACCAATTCCAACTTGTCTTCATTCCAGAGAGCTCCCAGCCCTCTCGATGCACCTCGGGCTGAGACAGCCTGCCCTCCAATTTTTCTCCATAGGTTCCTGCTTACTTGGAGGAAGCTCTTCTCCTCTAACTTAGTCTCCTGGATCAGAAGGATATCTGGGGTTTTTATTCTAATCAAACTTCTCATTGCTTCTTCTTTTTGCTTGCTCCCCAACCCCCTGCAATTCCAAGAGACAATATTCATTATTTACCTTTCTAAGAATGGGTGGCCCCTTTGGGCCCCTATCCATGGCTTCTTATAGTCTTTGATGTCTTTGCTAGTAGCTTCTCCAACGTTGGTTGGCTACCTTGGAGTTTGCCTTTATATGTTTCTTACTCACTTTTTTCTCAATTAGTTTTCCTTCCTCTTGTCGGTCTTTGGGACAATGTTTAGGAATTTCCTATTTCTCCTTCCTCAGATTATTTTGAATCTAGGTCTTCCTCTTCCATATCTGCAGCCTTTTCCTTAAGGTTTACTGTTGTGCTCTCACCTTGCCTAGAGTTTCCAAGGATCTCTTTCTCAGTTGCCTCCTTCTGCTGCTGTTGTATTTCATGCATTTTGATTTAGGTAGAAGAAAGAGGGGTGAATGCATTCTCTTGTGCCTTTGGTTGGCCACTAGAAGAAGGCTGTGACCCTTTTCCTTTTGTAGCTCCAGGAGGGTTTGAAAGTTTAGGGTTAGCCCTTGACTTTTTGACCTGCTTCCATCCTTCTTCCTTTCCTTGCACCACCTCTTCATTTTTTGTGCAGTTCTTGGCAAAATGTTCGTATTCTTGGCACTTACGACACTTGAAAGGAAGCTGCTCATAGTCAAGTTTTTGCACATGAGTCCAGCTTCCTACATTTATGTTTATAGCCTCTGATAGTCCCACTTCTACATCTACTTTGACACAGATCTGAGCGCAGTCATATTGATCCTTGGTGTTTGCGTGATCTATGAATTTTCCCGGCGCATTGCCTATATGTTGAAGGAGTCCCAGTTCTAGCAATGCACAGGAAGATTCAGAAACCTTACCAAACTGGAAGTGCCGACGAAACATCTTCAACTTGATCAAAATTGGGATTCCATCTGTTCAAATAGAGACCTTGAGGGCCCATAAAATAGGGCTCGTTCTTGAAGATTAGATCCTTGTCTTCTTTTGAGATAAACTCGAATAGGAAATAACCTCGCCTTAGAAAATACGAGGTGACATTTTGATTTATTAACGGTCTCCAGTTTTTGCAGACCCAGGCTTCTGTGGCCTTGGGAGAAGGCCAAAGGCCAGTGAACTGACCTACGAGGGCCCTTTCTTCCAGCGACAAAGCAACCTTGATCGGTCCTTCCGGAGGAAGGGAGACGTCCAGAATGTTTTCCAATTTTTTAACAAACTTCGAAGCAATCGGTTTCTTCTTGGCTGGCAGCGAAGCCAGAAGAGTCTTGAATGAGACATCTTCACCTTTGGGGGAGGATAGAATACTGATAGGAGGAGCTTGGGACAAGCCCAGCTCATCCATGGCAGAGGCGTGCAGCCTTAGCGCGGCCAACCAGCCCGTGAGAGCAAGAACAGCTTGCAGAGCTCGGGGAGGCGGAGCGTAGTGAAAAAATTTCCAAGTTAAAATTCCAATATTATTTAGCAATGACGTTAAAGATAAAATATCACGACTCTGTAAAATTTTAAAATTTTAACAATTTTTAGTGATGGTGTTAAAGATAAAATATCATGTCTTCAAAAAACTTTAAAATTCCAAAAATTTTCAGCCATGACGTTAAAGATAAAATATCATGACTTTGAAAAACCCTAAAATTCTAAATTTTTTCAACCTAACATTAAAGATAAAATATTATGATGCTGAAAAGCCTTGAAATTTTGATATTTTTCAACCATGGAATTAAAACCAAATATCATGACTAAAAAAAACCTTAGTTTTTAGCTAATTTCAGTGAGGGCATTATGGACAAATTATATGATTAAAAAGACTTAAAAAATGAATGCCTAAATGAAAGAGTCATTACACCAATAGTACTTTTTATTTTTAAGGCTAAAACTACAACTCTTTTGAAATCTTAGCCTAAGACAATTTGTCCCATTGCAACGAAAACTTAAAAATCAACTCTCAAAATGAAGTATCCACTTTTAATGGGCATTAAAAATTGGAACATTTTTTAAAAATTTTGTATATAAAATGTTAATAATAAATAATACCATGACAATATCACCATATAATTTAAAAATTCAACATTAATTCCTATTTTTTTCACTTTTAATCAAAATATCAATACTAGTAGATTGAATGAAACAAAAATTATTTCTCAAAGTTATTGTTGCATTGTGGATATTCTAAACAAATGAATTCTTCATAATTAAAGCATATAATCCAACAAACATAAAAATGACTTGTAACTTCATGTAAGATAATATGGAAGTTAAAATATTTATTTAAAGTTACTATGCAAACATCATTTACATAAAATGTATTAGATGGATATCTACAACCAATATACATTTCCCTTTCCTCTACCTATGAAGAATTAATAATACCTTGAGATTATTGTTGTTCAATATTGTTTCTTACCTCATGTTCATTTGGTGAATTTTGTGGTGAAATAAGTGGAGTCTTCAAAAGTGTATCTTCATTAATTCTTGATATTGAAATGATATCACTTTGATTATTGAAAAGAGACTCCCACCAAAGTGAATTAGCAACATCAAAGTACTCATATGTATCTCTTAGATTTTTTAATTTCTTCCCAGCATTTAGAATAATTTATATCTATCTTATGCCTTTGTGCATTTAGGATTTCAACAACTGATTGTAATAACAATATATTTGATGCAAATATTGGACGATCTGGAATGAACTTCAAAAATGCTAAACCTGATGATGACCCCCATTCTGCAATAGTTGAATACTTCTTGCCTTGTATAAGCGTTTTCTCATCAATTCATTTGATACAAAATTGATGTTAGAAGCTAATTTCATTAAGTCATTCAATGCATTTCTCTTCACCGTGCGATCCCATAATAAACCTTCACATGTCAACAATTTATTCCAACACGTGAAAATTGGGCTCTGGATTGCATGATTTCTTAATACATTTAATTAATGATGGAAGACTCTCAACATCCTTCATCCTCAATGTTATTGAAAAATGGATGAAAATATAATCAATATGGCCATGAGTGTGCCCAACAAGAAGGAAACCAACCTTTACCTTTTGAAAAATTCCCAATTCAACAAGCATGCTTAGATATCCAAATACAATTTGATTTTTATTTTCATGACTAGTGTTGTCTAATTGTAGATACAAAACTTCAAGAAGATTACCAAACCAATGAGAAATCACATTATGAATTATGGTTATGGTCATATTTTCATCATTATGAATATTTGGAGCTGTGAAGTAAACCATTGGACACATTTTCCCATTAAAATCCATACAACCAACCAAGTGAAACTGAATAAAATTTTCCTCCTTTACATTTTTTGGTGTGGGGAAAAATGTGGTAGAAGTGTTTTCTTTTGGTCCATACCATCAATTATCAAACCTAAATATTTATTTGGATTATCATAACACTTCCTTTGATGTTTATACAACTTTTTTCATTTCACTTTTTTGTTGATTGCGATGCTCTTGAATTGATTTGACAATGGAATCTGCACATAACATAAAAGCAACCTATTAATAAACACATTTTCATAGTTGATAACTATCCAATTTGCAAGATAATGTTATGAATACATACCTCTTTCTTTCCCTTGACATTTACCCATTTTTTATTTAAGAGAAGCACAAGTACTGCAAACCCCCATCCTTGACTTCTTAGGAATACAAACATTATTGAATTTTTTCCTCCATATCCTCATAAAATATGGATATGTAATAAAATTACCATCTCCTTCAACTCCTTCTGCATATTATTTGTATAAGTTGTATACTTATTGCCTTGAGAAATTATCTAGAATATGTATTGTGTCATTATTTGAAATACACTCTCCATGTTTTGAAAAGAATTCTTGCTTCCATGACATTGCAATATTTGATAATGGACCAATCTCTCATTTATGATGTACTTTTGAATAAAATGAAGGATATTTTCCCAATCCTGTTTAGATTCTTGATAAAATGAAATTACCAATTGAATGAAACTTTTTGAAAGCCTTTCTACAAAGAAATAATTTCTCAATATGATAATCATAACCTGGTAATGTAGATTGCATGTACCCCACTAAATATGAATTTTGCATGCTTTTATTCAATGAAAAATATGTCTTCCTTTTCTCCAATACATAATTGGAATCTATATGTTTCAAGCAATCGTTTTGGTAACATTTAGTGGAAATTAGATTCGTGATAAAACTTCTTGTCGTAAGATATTATTTCCATTACCTTGTATAACTAGAATATCTTGGATTGATATAAGAAGGTCCAGTCCTACTTGTTGATGCAATATTTGCTTGCAACGCCTCCATCATTTCATCATCCTCTATACAAGAATTTTAATAATAATTTGGAGGAATATCGTCGTGACTATGATCATTTTGAACATAGTAAAGAATTATTGAGAAGCTTTCAGTAATAATCACATAGGATATGTTTTGTTGATGTGTTTCGAACCATCTAGTGTAGTTCATCGTCAGGAAAAGATGTTAGGAAATTTGTCACCATCCTTGCTTGGAAAATATTCTTTAGTATCCTCACTTGTAGGAAATTCTTCACTATCATCATCTCTTCTTTTTAAATTCTTCTTGGAGGAAATCCATTATGAGGATACTCATCCTCATCACTGGTTCCTTGAAAACCCTCATTTGGAGGAAATCCTTCACCATCCTCATCTATGCTTTTGAAATCCTCACTTAGAGGAAATTATTCACAATCTTCATTTGTGCTTTTGAAATCCTTGCTCAGAGGAAGTTTTTCACCATCCTCATATCTTCCATTGAAACCTCGCTCGAAGGAAATCCTTCATCATCATCATCATCTGTGATTTTGTAATCCTCACTCATAATAAATCCATCATCATCATTAGTTCTTTTGAAATCCTTGCTCGGAGGAAATCCATCATCGTCATCAGTGATTTTGAAATCCTTTATCAGAGGAAATTCATCATCGTCATAAGAGATTTTGAAATCCTTGCTCGAAGAAAATTCTTCACCATCTTAATTTTTTCCACTAAAATCCTTGTTTGAGGAAACCCTTCACCATCATCATCAGTTCTTTTGTAATCCTTGCTCGAAAGAAATCCATCATCATAATCAATGATTTTTAAATCCTTGCTGAGGGTAAATTCTTCACCATCCTCATTTCTTTCACTGAAATCCTTGATAAGAGGAAAGCCTTCACCATCATCGTATGTGTTTTTCAAATTATCGCTTGGAGGAAATTCATCATCATTGTTTGTGCCTTTGAAATTCTTGCTTGGAGGAAATAATTCACCATGCTCATATGTGCTTTTGAAATCCTTTCTAAGAGGAAATCCATCATCGCCATTGGTGCTTTTGAAATCCTCACTTAGAGGAAATTCTTCACCATCCTCACTTCTTCCATTGAAATCCTCGCTCAGAGGAAATCCTTCATCATCATCATTTGTGATTTTGTAATCCTTGCTTGGAAATCCATCATCATCATCATCATTAGTGCTTTGAAACCCTCTCTCGAGGGAGATTCTTCACCATCCTCATTTCTTCCATTGAAATCCTTGCTCGAAGGAAATCCTTCAACATCATTGTATGTTCTTTTGAAATTGTCACTTGGAGGAAATTGATCATCATCATTTGTGCCTTTGAAATCCTTGCTTGGAGGAAATCCTTCACCATCCTCATCTGTGCTTTTGAAATCCTTGCTCAAAGGAAATTCATCATCGTGAGCGCCTTTGAAATATTGACTCAGAGAAAATGCATTATTCTCATCTGTGCCTCTAAAACTATCATTTGGAGGAAATTCTTCATCCTCACCTTCGTTAGTGGTGCTGTCATAATCCATAGGATCAGGACTTTCTTGATTAATATGATCAATATCATTACTTGTACTTTCATCAAACTCCTCACTAAGTAAAGTTTGACTCTTTATTCATAGTGAAATCATTCATGTTATATTCATCAATATGGATAGAGTTATTGCGTGAACAAGATGGTGATGTCGCAGAAAGATAAACTTCACTATCACAAGAATCCATGACCTTTCACAGAATATGTTGTATTATACATGTGCATTATCCCCCAATGACAATTTCTAACATAGAGAATGAAAATTTTCCTCCAAAGTCTCCCCCCCCCACCCAAAAATTTCACTCCAAAGTTTCCTCCCAAAAATTTTGGCTGAAAATTTTCTTTCCAAGATTTTCATTTGAAATTCCTTCTATTCAAATTTTCCTTTAATACTTTCCTTCAAAAATAAAATAAACCTTTCCTATAACAAAATAAATATTATAGGTTTAGATTAACTTTTGTTAGCTCTGACATCAAAAATAAAATTTAAATTATAAAAATTAACTTAATTACCTTAATAACTTAACTTAATTTTTTATAATTATATTTTATTTTAATGTTAACAAAAATTAATCTAACCTATATTAAATTTTTTTTTTTGGTAGGTAAGCACCCGCGGGGGATTTGAACCGGTGACCTATCGCAAGGAGTGCCTTAACAGTGCACCCATTCATCGTCAATCCAAAGCCCCGTGGGCTTAAACCTATAATATTAACTATATATAAATTTTTCTTAGTTTTAATTTTAATCTCACATTTAACAATAGTTAAAGTAATCCCACCATCTTGGCTATATAATAACTTTCATAGTTTCTATTCCTCACATCACATCAAATCCATTGGAGCATTCATTAAAAACCGAAGGAGCTACAATACCATTGAGAAGACATTCAATGAGAAACTTTTACATTTAAAATGTAGTTTCTTTCTATTTTGACTATTCAAAGAGGAGTTTGGGTAAAATATGTTGTTTTGTTGTTGTATTTATGCTGAAAATATAAAGTTTTTTTTACAATTTTTTTTTCAAAGTTTTTTTTTAATACCATATTTTAGGGGAAAAACTATAAAAAAATATCACACTTTCAGATTTTTATAGGAAAAAAATACAAAATAAAACCATATTTACAGGATTTTGTATAGAAAAAATAAGAAAAATTATATATATTTTAGGGTTTTGAAATGGTAAAACCATTTTTTTGTTTGTTA